>PNEQ01068712.1:19499-30387 GCA_003012365.1 Medauroidea extradentata | reverse complement strand
GTGCTATACATGAATAAATACGGTAACATAAAATTATATTTCTAAAACTCAGTTTTATTTGAATGTTACATTACAAGTGGACTACAGTTGCTCAGATTATTTAGTTATGAAATAAAATTACTTATTTACATAAACCAACTAGTGTGCCACAACTAAACAGTAAACTTGGGGTGGGGTGATGTGCTTGTACATCACACATTTTCTGGGAAAAGCCCAAATGCTGGCGACAATGTCATCAGCTAGCCAGGTGCCTGCCTGTCTCACACCTAAATATCACCTCCTGCACACTTGGCCGTGAATATTTCAAGACTCAACAAAAGTTTACACTGTTGAAATACAAAGAAAAAGTGTTTAGAAAAATTTTGTGAAATTACATTCTGAACAGTTTGAAACCAAACACGACCACTCTGAAATAAAATTGACAGTTGAAAAATACTTGAGCAAACCTCTTTTTTGCACCACACGTTTTGACACTTTCCGACATTTTACACCTACTTTTTGTGGTCCCGTTAGCTGTTTTTACTTTAAAAATGTCCTTCTTTTTACATGTTCCTGCATTTTACAACCATTTTTCCAGGTCCCTTGAAAGTGTATAAAAGGGGTTCCACTGTATTTATTTGTTAATATATTTCTGTGCTTGTATTTTTGTTATTGTTATTCATGAATTTGTTTGTGTGCCTCTCCAGGCCACGTGCCTCTGTAATCAGAAATCATCTATCTTTGTGAACAGTCTGTTGTGAGATAATGCCCATGTAAATAACTTTGGTCTTTTGTGTTTTAATCATTATTTTTAATTCCTTTTTTAGATAAAATATGGAACATGTGCATCAAGTGTGTTTGGGGGATTTTTGCTGTTGTAAGTAGTTTTGCGCTCCCACGCGGCAGTATTTCTCGCAGAGTAGTTAGCCTACCTGCTCTTGTAGTCTTTCTTCACCAGGGGACCATTATCTCCTCTCCCCTCCAGGCTGCCACTCACCCTCTAGAGCCCCGGGTATGTAAGGAGGGCCATCGGCCCTAGTTAGTCAGTTGTTAAGGTCCCGGCCTAGCCTCCGAGATACCTTGACTCACTCACCTCCTGAGTGGGTGACACACGAAAAGCCCCGCTCACTCCCTCTCTACTCAGTTGGATGAGGTTCAAAAGGCTCCTTCAGAAACCTTGAACCTTACCTTACTGTCCTATCGTACTCGATGTTGGGTGACGTCAAAAAGGCCCCACTTGTGTGTAACCTTGCCTTGCGTTGCCAGCGGTGACATTCCCTACCTTAACACAAATTTTGTACCTACCTCCTATTGAGTGTCTCCTAGTAGTGCTGCCAGTAACCTTAACTCGCCCGTGACTATCTCTCTGTAATCGCCAGTAAAACCAAAGACAAACCTGTACAAAGACTGCTGGACGAGTGGCACCCGCCCAAGCGCATCTCTGCTAGCAAGTGCCGTTTGCTAGGGAGACTATTTTAAGGTGAGTGTAAACTACCTTCCCCAAGTTTGAGGATCTCGTCCCTCACCCAATGGTATTCTCGCCCGGCTAAACCTTATCGACTCTCATCAGATAGGGGACAGTCTACTATTATAAACTGTTCTGTAGCTCACCTACGCCAAGTCTCTTGCTCAATCAATCTTGGCTACTGACAAGCTATCCCTTTGCTTTCATTCCTAACCAGAGACGACAACCTCTAGTATTTCCTTACTACTGTTTCATTTTATCTGTAAGTATCTCTTGATCTGTGAAATATTTTTATAGTGATTTTAGTGTGAACTGCCAAAATAATGCAGTAATCAAAATGGTTTTATTAATTTGGTAAAAAGAAGCTGTATTTTACAGTTGATAAACAAGAGAATTTCTTTGTAATGCTTATGCACATAAAACAAAATAGCCTCGCTTTAGTCCAGAATTATATGCCTTTTATGTGTGACAAAGTAAAGGTTTTGCAAAATATGAAAGGAAATCCTAAGGAATTTGCAAGTTCCTTTCGATGAACTTTAACTAGTTCCTTTCTCAAAAAAGGAACTTGTACTGGAACAAGTTACTTTTAAAAAAGAACTTTCAAAACTTGGATGACCGTCAAGAATGAAGGAAACAGGAGTACCCAAATAAAACTTGCCGCCCAATAACAAACTGCACCACTTCTCGTATGTGCGAAAATTGTGAATGAAACCCATCCTTCAGTCCTACCTGTATACCTGTGACACTATACAGCCCCCTTGACAAAAATTACTTTTGCCAAACTATTTGAACATTACTGACCAAAAAATTACTGTAGTTACCTTTCACTTTCAGTTCAGTATTTTCCCTTATTTTTTATATTCCTTTAACTCCTTCAGTTTTTTTTAATGATTTCTGGAACTATTTTAAAGCTTACATGCATAAGTTAGGCCTTAACTAAATTATGTGAGTTGCTGGACAAAAATAACAAATTCAGCATTCTGTTGCCAGTTTGTTGTACTTATCTACTGTTCTCATGCAATTATACTTGTAAATATTAAAATTTAGTCAAATATATTAAAATCACTGATAAAAATCATAAACTGAACATGAAAGTAACAGTCCTGTTGTGAAATCACCCTGGTCAGACTAGTATGTTCATGAAATTTGAATTTAACTTTCTTCTAATTACTATGGTTTTAAAAATTCATACATTTGTACATAATACTTGCAAACTGGTATGCGCCTGTTTGATTTGCCTTAGTCTATCAGTTGTTACATTTGTTCTTAATTTTTGGTGTTGTGTAATGGGAGTGGGGTTTGTTTGTTTCTTGTTTTGAACTGACTTGTTGAGGGGATGGCGGACCTCTGCTGTTTATTGTTATTAAATGGTGTAGCAGGAGAATGATGAAGCGAAGAAAGTCTGAAACTGGAACTTCTCCTTATCCCTTGCAGCCACCTCTATTCGCAGCGACTACTCCAGAGATTAGACTTTTATTTTTTACATGCCCGGATAGCCTGAGGTGTTCACCAAAAACGTTCACGTAGAGAGAAAACAACAAAAAATATTCATAAAACTTTCGGTTTCTTTTAATAACAGTTCACCAGACGTACATGGCACAGTCTTTGCTTAAGTACTCAAATTCATTCCAGTGACTTTATCAATTTTAAATGTGAAAGTGGGTTGGTGATACCGGTGCCCGAATGCACAACGTCATGAGTGTTCGTCCAGGTCTTTCATCAGTTGTGATATGCCCCGATTTGCTCCACAAAGAAAACAAACTAAACTACAGGATGCAAATAACTACTTTCCCTGACGGTGTCGTAAAACTGCAATATCCACATGTGCCGCTGTTTTGTGCACCTACTCACATGAGTATTACTACACTCAGTAAACTAAGCAAAACAAAAAGAAGAACATATTGATGACAATACTGCCGACTTTACTGATGAATCCGCCCTCTAGGCTTCACAGCCCCTCTCCAGTGTCTAATACGTTATCTTCCTCCCACCATGACGCCCCAACGCCCCAACTAATAACCTCAGCCGGCCATCTCCCAGCGACTGTGTCCAAGCTCTGACGTACCACGACTAACTTCTCCCGGTGGAACACTCCGACTTACTCGGCCGAGTGGCAGAGTGATACAACGGGACCCAAGTTGTTTGAAAAGCTAATCAATTGACATTTATATCAAAAGAAAAATATGTAATGTAGTTACTGACAAATTTTCAAAGTGCTTTATTCCATAATATCAGCTAAATATTTATTAGTTTATTAATGGGGGATATGCTGCGTCATCAATCTGTCGCGGATCACCACCTTTTCAGAGTTCTGTTGCACATGACCCTAAAACCCAAGTTGAAGGCCTTACGACATGCTACTGTCACTGCATTCCAACACGTCTCTGTACGTACCTCCAAGCGTCTGAACTCTGACCTGCCTGCCAGATAAATCCCATCCCAGAGGAGGCGAGCTCAAAGCCTACTTGACATTTTCAAAATCCAAAAGAGGTGAAATACAAGAAAACGTTACTTAGAAAAATTGCTTAAAGTTAAATTAGCTTTAAAATGAGTCCAAACACTGTATAAATCAGATAAAATTGACATGTAAAATTTACTACGTTTGTCTTGCTTTTATTGTTAAACTTTAAATTTTGAATACAATTTTACTATAATTTCTGTACTAGCATCCCCAATTAATATGTTGGATCCCGCCATATGCATCCTTACACTTGATTAAGTTGGCCTATTTAAATTGTTATAAACAACACAAGATATGAATTAAGAAAAAGAGAGGAAAAAATAAAATCAAATTAAATTACTATATGATAAGAAACCAAGTATGGGCTACGTGCTAGTGCATGTCACACTGTCTGGTTTTCTTAGTGTACAAAACTGAGATGGGATTAACACAATGAATAATTAAACAAAATATGTCCCGTAAATCTTAAGAGCCGATAAAAAAGTAATACATGCTTCAAAAATACAGTCTTGCTAATTGTTAAAACAAGTTGGTCATTCTGGAGTTTGGCATTTCAGTTTCGTAACCGAGGTCAGTACTGTAGGCCTAGCTATTGATATCACATAGCCTAGGCAAATATTGACATTGTTACAGAGATGTAATAACTAAATGAAAGTTCTTAGTTAACTGTCATTTAAACTTACAAATCCTAGTTTATTGTAGTTTAAGTTAACTTAGGTTAAGTTATTTCAAAATGTGTAAATATGCTTTGCCTCAAATGAGAAGGCTGTTGAGTTGACATGGAACTCTGAACATAAATGTGTGGTAATTTTATGTAAATGCTTTAATGAGATATTTAAGATGTTTATTTATTAATTTAAGCCTGATTATTTCCAGTGTACCAGTAGGCCGTACTGTTAACGAACAATTTCAGATTTTTTTCTCTTGCAACCCTTTAACTATATGAAATATTTGTGATTGTTATATCAACAACTAATTATTAATCGTATAATTTCTCAAAATTTTGCACCCAAATATTGTAATAGAAGTCCATAAACATTTAACCTGTTACAACCCTGGCGGTATAAAACTTACTTACACATGAAACTTATAACATAGGTTGGCAATATGTTCCCTGTAAAAATATTTATAACACAGCTTTTTTTACCATTGTGACGACAAATTTAGGTTTGCAAAGATCTTTCCTGAACTGTTCAGAGCATTGTCACTCGCCCGTGTCCCCTTCCATAGGTCCCCAGTCGAGGTCAAATACCCATGCTAGTTTAGCATCTAGACGTGGGCTCGAGCAGGGTCTTATATGTTAGTGTATCTGGAGAAGTGGGACCCCGGAGTGAAGATACACACTCAGACAATCGTAGATAGGGTGAAGGTGCGGAACTACACTCTTATCTTATGGAGGGGGTAGGTATCGCCTCCCTCTTACCTAGAATAGCTGTCTAAGCAACTGTGCCTTTCTCTTGGATATCTGCTTTTGTTTTGGCTCCTGTTGGGCCTCCTGACGGAGCTGGAGTACCCGTGGGTGAGGTGCAGGAGCTGGGCGTGGCTGTGTTTTGTGCGGACTAAGAGCGGCTGTACCCAGTGCCGTACCTCACGGAGGATGTGACTGACTTGGTTGGGATTGTGTTTCCTCATTTGGAACTGGCGGCTGAAGGCCGGAAGGGACAGCTGGGGTCCGGGCATCTTCTGCGGTGCCGGAATGAGATCCGAGGGTGTGTTGGCCGCAGGAGGGCAGACCTGGCGCCGTTCTGTAGCTGCTTGCAACTTTCGCTCGTCAAGAGAGTGCGCCTCCTCAGAATCAATGTTAATAATAAGCACTGAATCGTCGGACATGAGTTTCTCTTTAAATAACACACAAGTTCTTGGATTACGTTTTGTTGTATTTATAGTAAATGTACACACATTCACAATGGTAGGTTTACACTAATTTACATAAATTTATCACTTTAGGTTTACTCTAGCCTCGTGGCTAACAATTCCAAGATGGATCCTCGCACATTTCCGATTTCCGCTGGGCGGTTTCCGACATAAATTCCCGGTATTGAGGTGCACCATGCGGTGCAATAATAAATAGTAGGGTATGTTCCCTTTTACCCTGTACGCAATTACTAGGTTAATTACTAGGTTAACGTCTTACTCCCCGAACTTGCCCTGAGGCATCAGGAGTGGATAGAGAGGGGGGGAAAGCTGCCTACGGCGCACTTACCAGTTCGCAGTCAGCTTTAGGTAGGAGGTAGGAGTAGTAGGGAGAATGCCCAGGGAAGGCTCTGTGGGAGTCCGAGCCCTAGACTGCTGACTGGAGGACGAAAGCTCAACCTTTATACATCCCAGAAGAGGGTGAACTCCCATTAGCGGGTGGTGCTTTGGACGTCTGCTGCTGCAGGCATGCCACTCCAACACTCGCACATTTCTCACGTAAACGAAACTATCTCTGCAGTGTCCTAACTTTCCCTGCGGAACATGGAATATGCCTGTGTTGCCGAAAATTTAAATAAAGCGATCTTATATTCTTGAATTAACACACTGCATCCAAATATTCATATAACAAGTACAGATAAACACATGTCTAAATTACTACGTTTATTTGACTACGGCATCTTGTTTATTTCCGTTTTTCTGACTTGTATCTTTCAATGTCTCTCGTGGCATTATATTTCTTACTTGGAGGTTTACGAAGCAAAGTTATAATTATTTTAACTATAGTACAACATTTTTAATGCAGTAAGCGGCAACACGGGGCGTAATATTAATAAAGCTGTCTCTTCAACAAGTAGGCCGGTAGGCCTAACCCTAGTTTATACAGAAAAATGTGGGACAAGCGTAAAAATAATCTAATAGCAACTACGGGGTCCTTCAGCATGTGCCGCAGTTCTATTGTAAGAGGGTCCAGGGACAACACCGACTTGGCTGTCTTGCATTTCTCGACCCACTGTTTGCATTTACATTGAAAAGAAACTGTATTCTATTATTGAAGCGGCAGTGGAATTGTTTAAAATCATAGTTATAATAATTATCGCGGGGAGGGTGAAGAACAGGAAAGAGTTATTGGCAACAGATAAAACATGATTTCCATCCTTTGAAAATCAAAATCACTTCTTAAACAGTTTGTTATCTTGTAGTTCTTACAAGCAAACCATGTACTAACTCTTACCAACATTGTGACTGACAGCTTATCTCTGGCCACTAGATGATATCACAAGTCTTACTTTATTTTCGCTAGTAGCCTATATTGTTTTTACAATACATATTTGGTAATACCTACACATTAAATTTTTTATAACAGTTAAAGTATTTGTTGCAACAACAATTTATTTAAGGAGGTCAGCTGTTCTAGTGCAGTTTCTTTGGGAAATGTGGTGACAGGGGTAGTTGTGAGTGGTACAACCGTAGCAGACTAATAACTCAAGCCTGCTTTGCAATGTTGTGAAACTTGATGCAAGCCCACTTCATATGGTCATGCCTTAACATGTTTCTATTCATTCAGTTACAATTTTTTGTGGAATTGTTTCCATCTTTTTGACAGTTCCCTAAAATTACCTTGTTATAACCATGTTGTTGCTATTACTTACCATGCTCACTATTGAGTGACTATTCTACTATAGTTCCCTCCTCATACCATTGTCAAGTTTATACCATTTTAAGTACAGGAAGAAAATTTACTTCAGTCTTCTGAGAAACAAATGAATAATTGAGTGTAATTCTGTACATGCTTATTTTTTCTCTTAAAATATTTGTTTTTATTTTTTTTTTCAGCATGACTCACACCAATGGTACATTAATTCCAATTAGAAATTTCGGCTTCAGTCCACATCCTTTAACATCTCAGAACTCTGTGTGTTGGGTAAGTATCTAAATTATATAATTTTATTTGGTTACCTGCAGTTCTCATTTATTCTGTCCTCTCAGTAATTTTTAGGTGGTTTTTTTTTCTTCAGTTTTGTTAATGTAGCACATACTTTGACAACAAAGGGAGATTGTGTGTGATTCTTTGGAAATTGACTTGGTGTGCCCTTAAATTTTCATGGCAATCAAGATTGTTTAATTTTGTCTTGTGACTTTCTAGGTAAAGTTTATTCTTGCTCTTGCATAGTCATGATGTTTGGTTAGCACATACTTACTTAAGCAGAGGAAAACCTTGATGATTCTAATTACTCTTCAAGTGATAATTTTTTTTATCGTGTAATTTCTTTGAATACCTCTTTTTATAAAATGCACGAATTATTTAGCAATACTGCAAATTTTTAGGGGTCTGTGAATGTTCAAAATCAACTGATTATTAGTGAGTAATTTAGCATTTAATTTGAATCAGTTTGGAAAGGAATCAAAACTGAGGGAGCCATATTGCTACAATAACCTAACCAAGTTTTTTTGTCATACAATCACTGACTAACAATTACAACCAAGAATTTCAAAATTTAAAAATAGTACAGTAAACATCAATTAATGAAATATTCACATATTAAAAACTTCTCCATGATGAAACTGCAGTTTGTTCCTGCCAAACACCTTTAGAATAGTAAACAATTTTTACGTTCATATACATAAGCGTATTAATGTTATTGTAGTTGAATGCTCCTTGTAACAAATGACTATCTTCATTATTTGTGGTCACGGCCGTAGAAGAACAGGTCTGGATACTTTCCTGGAAACTGACCCCCTTGTTGTTTGGCTGTAGTTCACCAAGTTCACGACAATGCAGTACGTCTTTGGCGCTGCAGTTAGGGCAGTCGGGCTCAAACTCCGCCCACTTCTCTCCCACTAAGATAACCAATTTATCAAAACATATTTTTTACCAATTTATGAAATACAGTAAACCCTCGTTTTATCGGACCTCCATTCAGCGGACTTCGGATTTAACTGACAAAATCTGGCGAGACAAAATTATTCCAATGTCGGGTCTGTTTGTCACATGCAGCACAAGACCTACCTGGTTATTGTACTTTGGTGAGTGACATCAGATGCGTGCACGGATAGCCATGTAAGACGGTAGGCAGAGCTATTTTTAATCGCGCATCGGGGTATGTACCGTGTACGGGCAAGAATGATTGTCTACCTGAATTTTTTGCGGGACTGTAAGATCAACAGCGCCAGATCTACCTGGTTTTGTGCTTTGATGAGTGACATCAATCGCCCGCACACAGATCCGCGTAAGATGGTAAGCGGAGCTATTCATTCATCTGTGTTTTGACGTGTCTGGGCAAGAACGACTGTTGTGTCCACTTGAATTTTTTACGCAGTAGATGTACGTGCGCGTTAAAAATTGTGCGGGTTTTTTTTTTTATGGAATGGCGTCTGCAACAGGACAGAAAATAAAGTAACTTTCACATTAAGCAAAAAAAAATTGAACTACAATAGAAAAGTTAAGAGGCCGGTGTTTCGGTAGCAAAGTTGTGTGCTGATTATGGTGTCACGAAACAAACTGTGTCAGACATTCGTATAGCAAAAGATAAGTTGAAGAGTTATGTGTTGAAATATGATATTGAACAAAAAAAATGATGCAGAGGGCTTATGCTCGAGTTTTCAGTCGCATGCGAGTTAGAAAGCGAGTGGTCGTTTTCAGGACATGCAGATTGTTTTATTATTCGGCATTTCATTCTTTTAGGTTAAAATCGTAAAAACCTTTATCCAAGTTTCTAAAAAAATACAATTCGGCTTTCAAGTTGCATGCAACTAAAAACTCAAGCATAAGCACCCAGGAAACACATGAAACTTGCTACTGCATCTTTGCATGACGAGGCAGTGTATGTTCAACAACGCTCGTGTGATGTAAATGTGCGAGATGTAGAGATAAGATCTGCTACGGACAAACTAGCACAACACATGCCTTTCTCACGCTCAGCATTTCCGCCCCTTCCTTTTCAGTAAGAGTCTCAAGGACAGCGGCTAGATTATTATCTCACAGACACGGTATACGATACTGCGTCGGGATGCAAACAGCGTAACTTAGCTGGACATTTTTTATTTGTGTTATATGTTTAGCTGTGAAATATAAAACAGTAGCTCAAGTTCACGTGTCCCAGGTTACCAACGCAATGTAACGTAACATGAAGCCAAGCTGATAGCAAGCCTATTTCTCCTTCTTTCTTCCCCCGCCCGCCTCCCTTTGTTCCTTTTACTCTTCACCCGCCCACCACCCTTGGTTATCTGGGGCGCCTGAAAAGTATCCATTCAGAATAGCTACTATTCCGGATATTTTCCTCTCAACTTTCTTCTGTGAAATCCTGAATTGTTACTATTCACGAAATAGTACAATACTTATTGTGTTTTTTAACTTGAAAAGTATCCATTGTGTGAATAGTTACTATTCATGCTTCTACAGCTACGATATTTCTGTTTGAAGAATCCTGAAAAGTGCTTACAGTGTGAATAGCTACCATTCCAGGTTATATGCTGCTTCGTTACCGCATGAAAAATCCGGAAAAGTATCCACAGCCTGAATAGTAACAATTATAATGGCCTTTCGGATCATGATGTTCAGCTGGTACAGTTGTATAGATCAGCAATACAAATTCAACCAGTAACAGTAAAAAAGGCTTATTAATGATCAATTAATAAATGGTTTTAAAGAAGTATGTACTAACTAGGACATCATGGAAGGATGTGTATAATTGTCCAACAACAGATCAGAAGTTTGATATGTTTCATAGTATTTTTTGTAGACTCTTTGAACAATGTTTTCCCAAAAAATCTGTTAGTAAAAACCATACAATTGATAAAAAGTGGTTAACAATTGGCATAAAAACTTCCTGTTATGTTAAGCACCAGTTATATGTTATGAGTAAAAATGGTTCTGATATAAGCTTGAGAACTTATTATAGAAACTATTGTAAAGTATTAAAAAAGGTAATCGAGAAAGCTAAACAAATGCATCATGATAGATTAATTCTTTCTTCTGAGAATAAAATCAAGACGTCTTGGAATATCATTAAGAGTCATTCTACTGAAATTCAAAATCATAACTCCAAATTTAATATAACAGTTAATGG
>PNEQ01068712.1:0-19399 GCA_003012365.1 Medauroidea extradentata | reverse complement strand
GTTAGTGTACCTGTTTGTCATATTTTTAATCACTCACTTAAAACAGGAGTTTTCCCTGCTGTAATCAAACCGCTTTTTAAAAAAGGTGATAAGCATCTATTAGATAATTATAGACCAATTGCGTTATTATCTTCTTTTTCCAAAATTTTCGAGAAATTAATGTATAAAAGACTTGTAACTCATTTAGACCATAATAATATTTTTAGTAAAAATCAGTATGGTTTTAGAGCAGGACTTTCAACCAATAATGCAATATTTAGTTTAACATCACACATTTTGAAATCCCTTGAAAAAAAAAAAATCATGTTGTGGGAATCTTTTGTGATTTAACTAAGGCGTTCGACTGTGCCAACCATCAAATACTTTTAGATAAGATGAATTACTTAGGAATTAGAGATACTTCTTATAACTGGTTTTCTTCATATTTATCTAACAGATGTCAAACAGTAATATTTATCTAACAGATGTCAAACAGTAAATATTACAGACACTCGGTTGGAGTACCAAATTATTTTCAGATGTAGGTAGTATACTAAATGGAGTGCCCCAAGGATCAGTCTTGGGTCCGCTATTATTTTTAATTTTTATAAATGACCTACCTCTAAATCTCTCTCCAGAAGTAAATCTCTCTCCAGAAGCAAGTGTTTTTCTTTTTGCTGATGATGCAAGCATTTTATTAGAAAGTGATAATGTAGATGATATGTATAAACTATGTGATAATATATTCTCAGAAATTCTGGATTGGTTTTCAGCTAATCGACTCACACTAAACTTTAATAAAACAAATTTCTTGAAATTTCATACTATAAATAAACCGGAGTATACCATTTCAATTGGTAAAGATGCACATCAGTTATCAAATGATAAATCTACAAAATTTTTGGGTGTAATGTTAGACGATACTTTGAATTGGAAGGGACACATAACATGCATAGATAAAAAATTAAGTACAGCATGTTTTACACTGCGATATCTATCTTCAATCTTATCAATGGATGTACTGAAACAAGTTTACTGTGCATATTTTCACTCTGTGATGTCGTACGGTATTATGTACTGGGCTACATCGACGAATAGTAAGAAAATATTTGCGCTTCAGAAAAGGGCAATCAGAATTATCAAGAAATTGAAACCTCGTGATTCTTGTCGGCAATGGTTTAAAAAACTTGGTATTTTAACAATCACTTCCCAGTATATATACTCATCTCTCAATTTTGTTTCTAATAATCCTAATATTTTTTTAAAGAATAGTACAGTACATGCTTACTCTACAAGAAATGCCAGTAATTTTCATCAACCTGTTTGTAATTTAAAAATTTTCCAGAAGGGTGCATATAATTCATGTATTCTATTATTCAACAAATTACCATCTGACTTAAAATATTTGTGTCATAATAGTCCCAAGCTTTTTAAATACAAACTTAAAATTTTTTTACGGTCTAATCCATTCTATTCACTTGACGAATATTTCAATCAGTAAAATGTATAAAATATGTACTAGTATGTAATTTTTGTACTATTGGTTTTTACCATAAATGAGGGCTTTCTTTTGTTTTTATGTATAGGTATATAGAATAAATTGCTTGACATAGCATCTTGCTTAATAATGTGTATTTTTAAAATAACTGGTTGTATAACTGTATGTATATATTTGTGTGTGTTTATTGCTTGTACATATGTGTAAGTAATTTTTCTGATAAATTTGTATGACATGCTCCACACCCTAAGCCGTAAGGTGCTTTTGTTTTGGGTCTATGGAGTCAATATGAATAAATAAAAAATAAATAAATGAATGAATAATTCAAATATGCTGTATGCATGATGCGAGAAAAAATTTCATATTACATCTTTGGTACCTTCGTCATTTTATATCGATAACTTCGCTATTATTTATAAAAATAGTTTTCTACAGTAACGCTATTAAACACATTATCGTATAAAAATGTGAATATTAATGATCCCGTTACACTTAGTAGTAGTAATAAAGTGTTATCAGCTGAGGTATTTAAAATGTGTTTATTTTATTATATTTCTCACAGCTTGATAAAAGGAACCAAAACGAGGCACGTTGTTTAAAAGTTTCAAATCTCTATGGACATAAGATATAAATTTTTACCCCGTTTGACATCTTTGAAACAACTAAACGTATTTGTTTCGTGGGCCTACTGTTCCGTAAACGACAATAATCGAAAGAAGTATTTACACATAGCTTCAAAATGATTTCAGATTACTGCACATCAATTCTCGAGTCAGAGTTCCATGTAGTTATACTATTTGGTAAATTGACAATATGCACAATCTAATTAGGTGGGAGCACTAGGGTACGTCTCCTAAAGCTAAAAAAGTATATAAAATCTAAATTATAGAAAACGAAAAAATATATGACAAATTTTAAATGTTATGTTTAGTGGTTACGAATTTTCATGTTAAGAAGTATACCATGATTACTCACATTGTGATTGCCATCGGATAATGCCCGCCCACCACTGTCTTTTTCAACAAGCGTCACAAAAATTAGTGAAGCACGTGAATGGATAAACGAGGGCTTCCCCTAAGTAAAAAAAATAATAATTTCTTAAAGTGAATAATATTAATATTTCTACTAGTAGAATATTCAATGTTTAGTTATAATTACTGCTAAAATGCCACAATTTTGCACGTTGAATTCAAAGGACCTTCGCACTCCTTGGTTAAAAAGGAGTATTATCTGTTCCTTTATACTATTTCCCTGTTAGCCGCAAAAAATTTAAAAAAAAAATCATATTAAAAATTAACAACATTTTTTTATTCTTACTTTATTTTATTTCATTTAGTTACGTATTTATTTTTCATTTTCTAGGCTTCTGGGTGTGAGCTGCGTCTGTAGATTTCTGTCTTGCGACGTTTTGGCAGTCGTTGCATCTGCCATCTTCAGGTCTACAGCCAACCACCTGAAGATGGCAGCTGCAACGATCTGCCAAAACCTCGCAAGACAGAAATCTGCAGACGCAGCTCACACCCAGATGCCTCGAAAATGCAAACAATGGCCGGGAATGCATGCGAACTATATTAAAATTTTTCATGTAGAATTAAATGTTAGCTTCGAAAACTGCTAAAATAGCAGATTATCCAGTTTTATATCCAAATTTTTTTCTGGGGTAGGACCCCTGGACCCCCACTTTAAAGGGATGATTGGTGTTCCCATATATTCCGAAATTAACCGTCCCCTTCTCCGAATGCAAATTCAGGTTACGCACCTTACAATATATGTGAGCCCCTACTCCCCTTTTTTCTCCTCCTTTCACTAATGTTGGACTTAAGTTGCGCCTCTGAATTTAAGTACTAGCCATAAACTGTACTTCAAGAAATCGTAGTTAGTTACTTATTTACTTTTGTAACAATGGTCGGTTTCGAAAAATTAAAAGTTGAGTAAAATTTCATCTTAAGTAGTTGTCCAATTGAAAAATTCTTGAGTCCAAAGAGTGATCCGAGATAACGGCTCGAATGCTAAGTTAGCGTTAAAGTTTTATAAGGCTGGTAACGTGATCAAGAAAAAGTAACTCACTCCGACTACGTGAAAAAAATAGCATTATGAATTTTGTATGGACCCATTAGTACTGAAACCTTAGATTAATTTCTAAAAGTCTTTATGGTAATATTTTACATCGAGTCACGTGATTATTTAACCTACCAAAACTACTGGTCTCCTACATTATTTCCTAAACATATATTCTACATTCTTTAACGAACTTAAATTTATTACAGATAATCCTTTATAACATTTGTAAAACTTACATCAATGCAAATGGCTTTTTTTCACTACATTGTGGCAATATAGAGGCATAGAGAAAAGAACAGAGAAAAATAAAAAATTTGTGGTGTAGAAGACACTAGAGCACGTTTCTGCCGAATAATGCCGTTGGTTGTATTTTATCTTATGATTCTTAAATTTTCTAAAAACAATGGTTTTGTATTTTAATTGTTTGAGTTTACGCGTTCAAAAGTATACTCGTTCATTGTTTAATTTTTTTATATCGCAATAACGCGAGCGTATTCAGGCCTTCAACATGGCGTATTCTTCTTTCATGCTGTGGCATACTTATAAATTCTTTCGCCATAATGGGATACCCTAAGCAATGAAATGCGACCTTCTGATTGACTGGTTCAGCTGCATAAGCGAAGAACGTAGTGAGCATACACGAGTGGTTTTTTGTCTGTTTCGAAAATCGTTTGTTCTGCTGGTATAAAATTTGTTTGTCTCATTCACAATTGAACTCAATGTTAACTAATGGCTAGTTTATCTGTGTAAAATAGTTTATTGTGTTATCGCCTAAAAATTTTACTCACTGTATTTTTAGCAGTGAACTTTTCAAAATGAAATCGGACGGACAACGTTTTTGGACAATAAGTTTGTTTGAAGTGTAAATGTATGCTGTCCGTTCAAATTTTCGGAAATGTTTCTACTTTTATTGCTATTTAACTCAGTAAGTCATGACTCGACACTTCAAATCAAGCAGATATTTTTTTGTTTCTCAAATAGTGTCCTAGGATGGTTGGAAGCGTACTTAAAAGGGGATTCAACGGCATGTACCTAATCATAAATGACTCATCCTCGCCATTTCTTCCACTCTCTAGTGGAGTACCTCATAGTTCTGTGTTAAGCCAAATTTTCTTTGTGTTTATTAAAGCTGCCACCAACTGACCGTGTGTTTGTGTCAGTGAGGTCCAAGGGTGATGTAGCCTGGCTCATCCTGACTGATATTTCCGCGAAGAACCTATATTTTAATGGTTTAAAATTTAAACACTGTTCAATGCCTGTTTCATCGGTTGATTTACCCGTGTATAGTTCTTCAGATATTACAGGCTGTAAAAGAGAATTTTAGCTATTTTGAGATACTCCGAAATGATCTTTCTAACGTAATATTTTAAAACGACCGTTCCGATGTTGTTTCAAGTGTTTGTTCTTTTCCTAAAGGTATAAATAAGAAATACGTGTAATAGTTTCTTAGAAAGAAGGGTAGTACTACTGTCGCATCACAAAGCTATTTGTAAGGCAGGTAGGCAGCAGCCTTTACGATTTACCACACAGTCTCAATTTCTATATCAGCTATACACAAACGACTTTCAAATATATATATATATATATATATATATATATAAATAAATTATTAATTTTGTCGATTGTTCCCCTTTAGGAGAGCGATTGAACTTGGTTTCACGATTTTATTTCTAGATGTTTTCCCTCTTCTTCCAGAAATTCTTCATCCTCTCAGAATATTCTCTCTTTCATTTGTCTGTCCACGTTTTACCAGGTTTTTTCTGTTGTTTTTTGCTCGAACTTCACATTAATAATTTTATTTCGGCACTCGTTGCGGTCTTCGAGATTTTCTATGTTGATCTGCTGCATGTCACTCGGTACCTCCTGTAGCCACTCCGTGCCGTATTTACTCTTTGTGATGATGTTAAGTAGTTTCTTTGCTGTTCAGAGGGGTGATTAAATATCGCACACTGCTATTTGCACCGACGCAGCGCAACGCAAGTGCAGAGCAATTTAACTGGTCTAATTTTGCACCTATACATTCACTACCTTGTGTGCTCGTATTTAATTCCCCTTTGGCACAACCAGAAGCAACGCAAGTGTAAAATTGCGCTGCACCCGTAAAATAGCGATATTTGATCAGCTCCCTGGGGACCGATTAAATATCGCACACTGCTATTTGCACCGACGCAACGCAACGCAAATGCAGAGTAATTTGACAGGTCTAATTTTGCACCTGTACATTCACTACCTTGTGTGAGCGTATTTAATTCCTCCTTGGCGCAACGAGAAGCAACGCAAGTGCAATTTTGTGTTGCACCCGTAAAATAGCGATATTTATTCGGCCCCCTGGGGGGCTATTTTACGGGTGCAACGCAATTTTGCACTTGCGTTGCTTCTGGTTGCGCCAAGGAGGAATTAAATACGCTCACGCAAGGTAGTGTATGTATAGGTGCAAAATTAGATCAGTTAAATTGCCGTATCGTACTGAACAAAAAAGTCAGTGGTGGCATATATGTAGTTTTGAAAGTGGCTGAACTACTTCCGAATATAATTTACCTGTAACGCCTCGAGCTCTGAGGTAGGCAGCACCCTTAATAGGAACGAATAATTTTCTTTCTATGATAGATCGTAAAATTTTGTCATAAGTTAAATGCAACTAAAATATTTTGCATTTCACTAAAACGGTGCGGAATCTGAGTCATGTGCATAACTAGGATTTGACGTGGAACAATTCTGGTAACGTCGTTAGTAAAAATTTTTTCGCTCATTGCGTACTCTCAGGAGACACAAGACATTATTACCGGAATCGAATAAAATTTGCCTAGTATCATCAATTCAATTACCGTAAACCACGTGTGGTTACTTTGTACCATTTAATATATCAGTTTCTGGGGCATTTAGAAAAGGAATAGATTCTTGGATCGAATAATTAAAATTATTACACTTGATCTGTCTAGTTAAAAGTTGAATACCTCCTCCCTAAATAATATAAAAACTAACATTTTGAGTCGGACAAAGATTCCCTGCAGGTTCAAAGTTACTCGGGTTTACGGTACTTGATGTTGTGTAAAGTGCCATGATCACAGTTCTGTCTGAAAAACTTAAAAAACTTCATAATGTATGCATTAGATTAATATTTAACTAAAGAAAGAGTAACTATATTAGGTACTACGCACCTTAAGTAGTTGACGTGTTTGCGTTGAATCATCGAAAAGAACTAGATGCAATTTTACTACTATTCAGAGTAATGAAACATCTTCTCCAGTGTTCATCTACTTCATTCTATTAACACTAGATCCCTACATTCCCACCAACGTACCATCATCTCATAAGTCTAGTTAAAATTCACGCCCTATCGCTGTTAGTTCTCTATATCTCTAGAACAAACTTACACTAAATATAAATAATTGTACATCATTTCCTACATAAAAAAAGTTTGTTAAAATTTTATGTCATCAACTGATTGCGAAAGCTTTAAAGAAATAACTTAGTTATGTTTTGTTCCTCAATTATTTGAGTGTGTCGACGGTATCGCAGTTTACGTAAGACGCAACATTAATTTCATAACACAGAACAAGGTCGCAGGCGGGACACTTAATTATCAATGTTGTTAGTATAGTTACATAATAACAAATGCCGACTACTGTAACAAATTGACTGAAAAAAAGTAGGCTTACATCATTATTTACAAACCAAATAATAAAAAAAAGAAAGAAACAAATCGGCGTCTGCTTTATTTTGTGTTTTTTAAAACTATGTTACAATTCTTAAAGTAATATTGGATAACATTTTTTTCGATTACAAAACGAATTCAATTGAAATGGTGTTCAGGTTTGTCGTTATTTGATTGTATTTATTTAAGTAACATGTGGGATAAGCGAAAGAATTGCTCTAACCATAACAATAGCTGCACAAAGACTGCCATCAAAAATGTCAAAAAAAAGTACACTCGTTCGCGAGACAAAGTATAATGAAATGTATGGCGAATTCCGGAAATTTGACATGTGTCGCTCTTTGTAAAATTATATTCATTGGTTCGGCTGTTCACTGGCACAACTTAATTCACCATTACAGAGTTGGAATATGCTGCTTAGTTTCAGTGTCTGACTTCACTTACAGCAGCAGATTTTTTTAATAACTTGTGTAGGTGTTTCATATTAACTCCGAGGTTTATTCGAATGTTTCTACTAATTACTATTAGAAACTTTGCTAGTCTGCGTTTGTAATTTGCTCGCGTATATGATTTATAAGACCAGGAAACGAAGAATGTTTATTTCTTATAGAGTTTCCAGAAACAATGAAGGTTTAAATATTTATTAGCGATATTGCATGTATATAATTTATGCGGTTTATGCGAGCAAATAAGTAGGGCTGTCTGGGGCAAAGGTAACGACATTTTTATTTGGGGTGTGGCGTGCCATCTGTAAATGACACTGCTCTTATGCAGCTATTCATCCGTATTCCATAAGTTTTTCCAGGTGTCACATTATAAGGTACGAATTTTCTGGTTTAAATGTATCGTTGAAAGCCTATATGTTTGTGATATTTCTGTACACATGTATCTTATACTCGGTGATAATCCCGGTTATGCCGTCTTGTGTGGGTCTATTTGCTCATTATAGTGAATATCAGTTTGTGCCGAAACCAGCATATTTATTGTAAAAGGAAAAAAAACTAACTAAATGCGATGTTGGTCACGTACGTGCAACATTGTTCATAGCTAATTTTTATTTTAGTTTAGTCCACAGACATTTTTCAAAATGTTTGGTTTCACGGTTGACCATACACGACTTTTTTTTGCAAGTAAAATGTTCGTCGGTATTTCGCGATTTCGATTTGTTATAGCTGTTTGCGTATCCTTAGCATAAATTCTGGATTTGACTTGGCTTTCAACGAAAGTTCCTTAATTCCTGAATCGCACTTTATTTTCTTGGATTGGCGGTACTGCCTTAAGCCCGACGCACACAAGACAATATTTCCAACTGGTTCGCTTACTAGAATGTTTACTAGTTTCTTTACTGGGTAGGTTACAAGCCGATACACTAGGTGCGTTACAACTTTCTGCTGCACACGATACTGGCTGGCTTGCTTGTTTTGTAAAGAGAATTTTCTCCGCAACATTAGTCTGTCCTAGCGATGAATACTTGCCGCAGTGATACTTCTCATTGCTTCAGACGCACAAAGAAATTTAAAAAAGAGCTTCGTGGGCAAGAAAATGGTGGTTACGATGGAATCGGAATCGCGGCACCCTTGTTATTTTGGAAGAACTTGAGTAGGAAAATTGTGGCTATGCCTTGTGTTTGTGTATATTTTGTCGACTTCTGAAATTATTATTGCTGGAACTTCTTCTTCTTCCCCCCCCCCCCCTTCAGACAGTTCAGATGGTCTTTTGTCCACTTATTTCCTTCCATGTTTCCGAGAAATCGCGCCTACAATGTAAACTGCTCTTTCGTCCAATTCTTTCCCTCCATGTTAATGTTTCTCTTACTCTCGCGCGCCAAAACTTCTAGTGTTGTTGTTTTGATGAATTCTTATTGGCCGCTGCTTAAATATTGCAATGCAGCTCGCAACAAAAATAGGACGCTGGCAATTAGGCAAATCCAGTACCTGAGCTCGCAGGGCTGCTAGTAGCAGGCAATATTTTGAGTAGAGAAGCTAGTAGCCGAGCCAGTACGACTCCAAGTATACAATATTGTAAGGAATATCGTACCATGTGCGGCGGGCTTTAGCTTGGATGCAATGAGTGTAATATTTTTTTCTGGAAATGGTTGCTGTTGCTGTGTGTGTACCTGGCGTTACCAGGGGAGAAATTATTTTCTGGTGTCAGGGGCATCTGGCGAATGTATGTATGTATGGAGTGTAAATTTTTTTGTGGTATTTTTTGGCCGAATGATTCTACGAACTTGTTTATCCTGGTTACAGTTTAAAAATCAGTTATGCACATGCCTGTGAAATATGACTACTGGTTATTCACGCTAAAATGAGCACTTTTGAAGCCCTGGTTACATTTATATTTGACCTAATTTCTGTCAACCCCCATTAATAACTTGCAAAGTTTTTTCATGAAAATAGCTGATAGAAAGAAATTTGATCGAAAAGACAAAGTAACTAAGGCTTCAATAGGCCTCACTTTACCGTGAACAGCTGGTACATGTTATGCGCTCTTACACACGACACATCAAGTAAAACTTCGTTCAGAACATTCACATAGTACATCCAGGCACGGAATTAAACATAGACCAAGAGCACCGTCTCTCAGCCATAGATTAACATTTCTATCATAATAATGCTTCATATTCTACATTCATGTGAAATTATTATTAAAACTTAAGTTCCATCTAGGTTCTTCTCAATCGCTCAGCGGCCTGCAAGAGGCTTAGTTGTTTTTCTTGAGTTGGCAGTACTTCGAACGATTCATGTTATGAGTGTTTTGCCAGATGGCCTGTTTATTGCTCTCTTGGTGTTACCTGGCTGCGCTTGAAGGTGGGGGAGGGTTGTGGTTGGGGGGGGGTGTGCGCAGTCGTCTGGATTTAGGTGCAGATGCACCAGTTGTTGCTACCGTCCGCAAAACTAGCTGGCTCCAAGGCTTTCTACAAGCGAAATGAAAGCTGAACATTATTCCACAAAGCCGTGTTCCCTTCCGTGTTGTAATTTTGGTGCCTCAAAGTGAAGTTATTTTGCTTGCCGTATTTATTTCAAATAATTTTTAATAGACTTCTTAGGTACTGACTATATTTCTGGGCTTTCATTTCGACGTCATTAAGTAGCTCTCTACGAATTACGTGTTCAGTTTGCTTGTCAGCCATGGAAGGACACTTGTCGTAAATGCGGCAATGCTGCATTCGAGAGGCATGCTGCCGGTTTCTCAGTGGCTGGCATGCCTGTCTATAGGCGTGTACAGAGTACTGAACGTACGACACCCAGAGACAAAACAGCTAATGAGAGACCCGCAGCAGGCCTCGCGCACACAACTGCCATATTTAAAACCTTGTACGAGCCTAGCTAGATATTTTCTAACATGATGCGTAGAAGTACACTTATTTCGCCAATTCATTGACCTACTGGCTAAACCCGACATATATCTACCAACTGGAGCAGAGTTCAACGTCTTATTAGCTGCTCGCTGCTACAGTAGTATTAGGCCTGCGTTTGGTGCTTTTTACCGTTGGCTAACAGACTTCCAGAGGAGTCAAATAAGCTGTGGACCAACCATGAATTGAACATATTTTTACAAAAGTTTGAGTTCTAGCTTGTCCAAAAATGAATCTGCGAAATGTACGTACCTCTAATGATGCATATTCCACGTCTTCCAACACTAAGGCCTGCGACCAAGGCCCTACTTCAGAAATCTACTTTTTAAGTACAAAAATGTAATTTTCTGTGACTTACAAATGAATAAACTATTTTCCCAACTTTATCAATACTAAACACGACTGCTAGAATAACACATCTGAGTGTGAATACAGTGTCTTAACTAATGGATTTTTATTTACGTATATCAAATTATCTTTTTTTTTATTTATTCTTCATGATATGTTATGAACCTAATTTGCAACTAATAATTAATAGTTTTTTCATCAAATGCACACAATTACACAGTGGAAATATAGAGAACCGTAGGTATCTGCTACGATAAAAAGGTATGCAGCAAACTTCCTTTACTTAAAAACAGATGTACAGAATGGAAAATATTTTACTGAGCAGCTGTTTGGTAGGAAAAAATTAAATTACTCAAACGCAAATAGCAAAATAAAAACTCTTATAAATATATAATCGAAAATAAATTTACGCTTAACATCAAATTCGGAATTTTATATTGTCACATAAGAACTACTTAATAAAGAAGGAAAAAAATTTCACGTAGTGCTGTATTGTAATTGTTAATTGTGAGAATAAAGCTCATTAATGCTGTTTTTACAATAGAGATTCGTGGTGCCTCGGAAGCAAGAATCGACTTAATGCGTTCGTTTCACAACAGAACGTCAATATATCAGTAGCAATCGCCAAAGGTTTGTTCAATTACACAGAAGATTAAATATGTACAAAATACGACACGGAAAATAGAGAAGAAAATTGCCGAGTCATTTATCCTGCCAATGAATTATTTGATTGTTATGCGGGAATCACAATAGCGCGACGGACGCGATGTGAAGGGGGCGACGCGATTAAAATATATAGTGTACCAATCGGCTTCGAGATCTCCATGACGTCAACGCGAAGAAATTCGCTCGCAGAGACGTAATTTCCAAGTAGAAAATATTTCTACTTTATTTAAGTCACGTCGGCGATAAAGCTAAAATAAAGAGCTTAAATTAATTTTCTCAAATGTTGATTGAACTAGTAGGTTGGTAATAAATATTGACCAGTTTGCATCACGTGACTTTCCGCCTCGCGAAACGTAAACATGGATGACAATTGAGGATAAATGGATGTACGCTAATAGCTATTCCATCTATAGCGTCCAAACTATTGACATGAGAGGTATGGTTTATTAATGAATAAAAGCTTCTTTCGGTATGAAAATGTGTCGCCAGTAAAAAAAAACCGTACTTGCCAGTGTTTATTATTTCCTTTTTTCGCAAATTTCTAGGTCCCACACACTTTGCCTGTCATCCAACCACCAAGCAAACAAGGATGTGACGTCACAGCAAATTGGTAATTAGTTTTATTTATTTTATGAGCGATTTTGTCTATAATATGCAAATAATAATCTTGTGTAACTTGTTGTAATTTGTGAATTTGTTTTCACGCGTGGAATGCTGTTGGCAATAGAAATATGTTATCAATAAACAGAGAAAATAATAAAATAACATAAACATCAGTGTCTGTGGTCCAAGAAGTTAGTATGTAGCACAAAGAGGAGTATGTAGTGTCAAGGAATTATTCGCAAATAATATTTTGTTTAGTTTTTTCGCGAGGCAATAAAACTGGTGTTCACATTAATTAGTGTCGCATCGCGCCAATCACGTCTGTCGCGCTATTTTGATTCCGGACCTATAATAATGTTGCATGCTGTGTTTCTGAGGGCGGGCTGGATGGGGCCTGTGTCGCAACACCTTGAGGGCTGGCCCATGACTCAAAGCCCGAGTGTCTCACAGTGGGAATCCCGCCGAAACTACGTCATGGATACCTGTCCCAACTGCGTTTTTGCCCTGCGAAGCGGCGTACGTAACTCAAACCACATCCGAAACATGATGAAATGTCTATGTTAAGACCCATGTAACTCGGGAAACCCCTGGAGTTTGGCCGGGGTATATAAGGGCTGAATCGACAAATCAGAGAGAGTTCGCTATTGGTCGTGCTCGAGGAAGGTGCTATGGTTGTGGAGATAGACTGGTGAAGACATCTTGGTGACGTCAGAGTCTACTGTGAGGCAGCAGGCGGCTACCTTCGGAACAGTGTTGGACGAACCAAGAGGACTGCTGCGGCGGGCTGACGGGCGAAGGAGGTACGCGACGGGAGTCGAACCGAAGACCTCAAGAGTGAAGACAGCGGTGCACTTGGGGTGCTGCGCAGCACACGACGATTCATCATTACGGCGGACTATTAAGGTTGTACACTGTCACTACTTGAAAGACTGTTGATAGGATATATGACTGAATTTTGTTGTGATTTGTACTGTTTAATTAATTGATGATATACATTTTTTTGGGCTTTAACCGACAAAGTTAATTAACGTGCCTGTGACACAGGAGTAATTGTGTGCATAACTAATTGTGTTGTGAGAGTTATAGTTGATTACTGTTTTGTGTATTTCGTAGCTTTGTGAGCTATTAAATCCAGTACTTAATTTAACTCTTTTATTTATAATTGTAAGACCTCTATCCCAAAGAACTCATGGGAATTGCCCACATATAAAGTTTATGTCTCAAACATGTAACAATAATAACTGTCACTTAATAATTACCGAACTTTTATGTTAAATAAACAAAGAACGCAAATTTGAAAAAATTAATGTTCATATTTAGGCTTGCTTATTAAATTTTGCGTATTTAAAACATTAAGAATTGATGTTAGTACGCTGCACTAGGTTTGTTCGCGTGGTCTGACAGTTTTACCAGTTGAGGGCAAGTGCCATTTTTCGCTGGCAGCGAAATGGCAGGACGGGCAGTTGCTAGTGGCTGTGACCACTCGAACGATATCTGGCAGTAAACAAGCATGTTGTTGTTTTGAAAAACACCCGCGAAGGTTTGTTTTGAAAGTTTAGCATTGAAATCTCAATTTGGCTTCCCGACGTATTTTTTTAATTACGTTAATAAATACAAATACTTTCGTTTAGGCATAAAGAATGGAAAACCAGAGATCGCAGAACTTCCCACGTAAACTAATATCGTCGGAGACGAAAGAATTTTATATACATAGTGGAAAAATACGTTTTTAATGGGTCTTCGATTTGTTTAGCGTGCGTTATTCATTACACAGGGCGAATTTGATACAATGTGCGAAGTTACGATGTATAGGCTACATTAAAATTGTCTTTGTAAATTTTTGTGGGAATGTTCAAACTAATTTAGTTTCACAATAGGCTACATTAGTCAGTCAATTCAGTTGGTTAGGACAATTTTGCTGCTGATGAACACTAGACGCTGGCTAATTTTTTCGTATAGTATAATGTTGTAACATTTTGTTAATTGCAGGTTATTTAATTTTTGTCAGTTTGTTTGCTTATATGAGCACAATTTTTAAAATTTCTGCTACTAAAGGTTAATATAATGGTTCATAGAATGTTCGTGGCATGCATTTTAGTACCCCATAATTTGTAGCGCCCTTTCCCCAGGTTTTCAATGTCACTGCCGCCACCTTGTTTAGTGGACTTACCCTACAATTTTCTGTCCACCTACCCTACATATTTCTGTCCATCTGCTCCAAGGTTTTTAATGTCCATACCCAACATTTAGAGGTTCTACCCTACAACTTTATGTTCACCTACCCTACATATTTATGTAGGCCTACCTCTGCTATAAGATTTTAATGACCTTGCCCCACATTTTTGGTGGTCCTACCCTACATATTTCTGCACCTCTGCTCCATGATTTTAAATGTCCCTGCTTAACATTTTTAGTGGCCCTACCCTACAACTTTCTGTTCTCCTACCCTACATATTATTGTACCTCTGTTCCAAGATTTGTAATGTCCCTACCCATTTTTAGTTATCCTACCCTATATATTTCTGCACCCCTGCTTCAAGATCTTTAATGTACCTAGCCAACGTTTTTAGTGGTCCTACGCTACAACTTTCTGTTCTCCTACTCTACATATTTCTGTATCTCTGCTCCAAGATTTTAATGGCCTTGCCCCATAATTTAGTGGTCCTACCCTACATATTTCTGTACCTCTGCTCCATAATTTTTATGTCTCTGCCCCACATTTTTGTGTTCCTACCCTACAATTTTCTGTTCCCCTTCCTTATATACTTATATATAACCCTGCTCCATGATTTTATAAGTCTCTGCCTCACATATATAGTGTTCCTATCCTACAATGTTGTGTGTCCCTACCCTGCAAATTTCTGTACCTCTGCCTCCTAAAATGAAGTCGTAACTATAAAATACTCTTTGAGGAAAGTGTTAAACAACAACTTGAGCTAGGCCTACCACAAAATTGTTAAAATTACGAATTCTTGTATCCTATATGCCTTTCTGCACTCTTGTAGCGATAACATGTTCGTACGTAGTATGCCTATTCTGCAAAATATTGTGGGGTACCGGTAACTTAAAACTTGACTTGTTAAAGGACAAGTTTTGTTAATAATCTCCATATAATACAAAATTTACATTCTACGACTTTACTGTCAAATTCCCATATTGTTGTGTTTCAAGATTTCTTCACTAAATGCCTGGGAAAGGCATTTAATATGTAAAACAACTCGTAGACGAAATCGTAACACATTATACAATATCATAACGTAATCTTGGATTTATTTAAACAATGACAGTGAAACTATAAATGTAGGTTTGATGCACATAACAGGTTAACTTCGTCACTATTTACAAAATAACTACGAGTAAGCTGCAGCATCATCTGGCTTTGTTCGTGACTACGGTGATTTTCCCTTACTCGCCGAGCATGGGCAGAAATGGCAGTCATTTCTGGCAAAACTGGCATCTGCTAGTCCCAATCGAACAGCATACCAAAAAAACTCTTCCGGTAAAACGAACGCCTACTGGCAGAAAACTAGCAGAACTGGCACAAAACTGACAGACTGGCAGACCACGCGAACAAACCTATGAATATGCGTGAAGAATCTGCCATACTTTAATGAAATAATATATTGTGGAAACGATTAATGCAACGTTTTATTTTTTAATTTCAAATAATGACAGAAAGTCCTATAGGTTAATCGTACACACGGAAGTAGTTTAAGTAAACAATAATAATTAACTGACATTTTGTGGTGAGTTTGTAAACCTGTATAAACGGCACAAATAACGTATTGCTCTCGCTCTCTATCTCCCTATATGTATGTATATATATATATATATATATATATATATATATATATATATATATATATATATATATATATATATATATATATATATATATATATATATATATATATATATATATATATATATATATATATATATTTATTTATTTATTTATTTATTTATTTATTTATTTATTTATTTATTTATTTACTTATTTATATTTATATAAACACACACACACACAGCCCCGCGAAAAATATTTTTTTTTAAAATAATTCTATAACTAAAAAATGGGAGCTAAAATTTTCTCTATACAATAACATTCTTTTTCCAACGGGTTCACACAAAAACGAAAATCATTATTATATATACAATGAAAACAAATGTCCATATATCCGTGTTTATGCCTTCTTAATTCTGTCATATGCAGTCTAGCAGCATTGCCATGAATGTGTACATCTTTATTTACATATCGAGCGAACGTAAATTTCATATATGTATCGTGCGCCACCTATTGAGTCTAATAAACACCAACTACAAGTTCGTAATCTAGCCTGGCTCAGTTTTTAGCGTGATACTTAGCTGATCTCTAGTGGTGAGCGAAAGAACTAACCACATTCTTTCAACTTCCGGCCGCCATTTTGAGGCATCTTTCCAAGTGGACGTTTTTCCGGATTTCTTGAAGGCACGCATTTGCCACGAAAGTCGGAATAGGTACTATTCAGGGAGTGGATACTTTTCAGGATTATTACAGATGTGTATTTGCAATGAATAACCGGAATGGTAACTATTCCTGCTGTGGACATTATTCAGGATTTTTAAAATAGGCACTCTGTGGACGGCTACTGGAATTGTTACTATTCACATAATGGACATTTTTCCCGATTTTAAGAGCCAAATATTCCTGTAAGGCGGATTCGGTACTATTCAGGCAGTGGATACTTTTCCGGGTTTTTTCGTTTGGTAACAGAGCAGTATATAATCAGGAATTGTAGCTATTCACATTGTGGGCACTTTTCAGGATTCTTTAAGCAGAAATATCGTAGCTGTAGAAGCCTGAATTGTTACAATTCAGGCGGTGGATACTTTTCCGGATTTTTCGTGCGGTATCGAAGCAGTGTATAACCTGGAATGGTAGCTATTCACACTGTAGGCACTTTTCAGGATTCTTTAAACAGAAATATTGTAGCTATAGAAGCCTGAATTGTTACTATTCAGGCTGTGGATACTTTTCCGGATTTTTCATGCGGTAACGAAGCAGCGTATAACCTGGAATGGTAGCTATTCACACTGTAGGCACTTTTGAGGATTCTTTAAACAGAAATATCGTAGCTGTAGAAGCATGAATAGTAACTATTCACACAGTGGATACTTTTCAAGTTAAAAAACACAATAAGTATTGTACTATTTCGTGAATAGTAACAATTCAGGATTTCACAGAAGAAAGTTGAGGGGAAAATATCCGGAATAGTAGCTATTCTGAATGGATACTTGTCAGCCCCCCCGGTTATCTCCATGAGCAGACAAGGCGCATGCTTATCTTTCTACTTCCGCAAGTCGTCACAAACCTTCCCCCTCACCTATCTCTTCCAAAGATTTGACGACAACAAACATGCTGCGTTGCCACGCTATCACACTGCTACATATCTATCAGCTTGTTTATTTCCGTGTGCCGATTTTGGTTCTTTGCGATTTACCGGACATCTGATTTACCGGACATTTGATTTACCGGACCATACCTTTCCCAACTAGTCCGGTAAAACGAGGGTTTACCTTACTTCGCTCACAATCCTAAAGCATGGCTCCAGCAATCTTCATTTACTTTATAATGTTAACAATGAAAAAAAGTGGGCAAAGTTTAAGCCCGACCGCCCTGGCTGCAGCGCCAAAGATTAACAACACACTCTGTAACTTGGTGAACTGCAGCCAAACAACAAGCAAAATCACGGCCATAGAAGAACAGGTCTGGACACTTGCATTGAAAATTGACCCCGTTTTGACTAATTGGCGTCACTGGCACTCTGGGGTTGTTTTAGCATTGCGTAAATGGGACTACAAAGAGCAAACTCGTGCCGGAGCTGCTAGGAGATGTGGTAGTACGATCCTATATGGCAATTTAAAACAACACTTCATTGCTAGTGGTGCTTTCAGTCATAACGGGGTCAACTCAATAGCATTGGTAGATAAGTTACTGTCCAGACCTGTACTTTTATGACTGTGAGCAAAATACATCGGTAGATAGACAAGTGTCCAGGCCTGTTCTTCTACGACCGTGTTGGCAGTAAAATCTCGTCTCCAAGTCAGGTTTCACTATGTTTTGTAAGATTTGTTTTCGTTTTTATTGGCATAACATACTTGCTTCACAGCTGTGTTGCAGTTTGAGCAAAATGTTTCGCCACAACTTCAGTGCACTGAACGATGGCCATAGAGGAACAGGTCTAGACACTTGTTTAAAATTGACCACCCTCGTATGATTAATTAGTGCCACTGGCACTCAGGTGGTTAACATTGTGTAAATGGATCTACTACGTGTCGGAGTTGCTAGGAGAACTGCTAGTAAAACACTATACTGCATTGTTAAAACAACACTACATTGCTAGAGGCACTTTCAGACATAGAGAGATCAACTCAATAGCTTTGGTAGATAGACTAGTGTCCAGACCTGTAATTATAAGACAGTGCACTGAATATATTAGACAAATCTGCCTGGTCGTGTTGCACATATTAATTACAGTAATATATGGACTGTTTACCTGTTTATGTTGCAGTCGGCATGTGCATTGTTTGAACCTAATAACACAGGTCATGTTTTTTACAAAAGCCTACACTGTATTTATTTGTATTAGTTAAGAGACTCATGATTAAAGTGCTTACATTAAAATGTAACATCATATTGAAGTATGCAATGCAATTTGATTTCTTTTTTATTCCCTCAATCAGCTTTTACTGTAGTCAATATTCCTTGAGCAAACAACTTGCTCCATGTGGGGACAGGATCTTTCACAGATTTTCATTTGGAACGCATTATAATTGTAGGTTACCAAGTGTACAATGCAAAAGGAAAACTTACATAAACAAATTATGGCAATTACATAATGGTTCAGTAAGTTAGTTCCAGTTAGATATTGAACAACAGTTAAAACAACAAACTCATGACATGGAACAAAATTAGGAAAGTAATGTGGTAGTGTAAAGTGTTATAAAGTAGTACAAACAAAGTATTTTAAATAGAAGAGCACAAGTGTGGTGCAAGACACAAAGAGCACACAGAGAGCACTTGTGGGGTACAATGTGGTCCAAACAGATACGGCTAGTCAGCCCGACACAGAGCACACAGAGAGCACTTGTGGGGTACAATGTGGTCCAAACAGGTACGGCTAGTCAGCCCGACACAGAGCACACAGAGCACACAGAGAGCACTTGTGGGGTACAATGTGGTCCAAACAGG
>PNEQ01068709.1:0-16043 GCA_003012365.1 Medauroidea extradentata | reverse complement strand
CGTATTGCTTAAGAGCCATACCGACAAATCGACATAAGTATCGGTCCGCCCCGAGAGGACAGCAACGACGTGCTACCCGGACAAAAAGACTTGCAACTCTTTCATTATCTAGTAACATAGTATCCAGAACTTGCACACAGCAACAATAGACGACTAAACACCCGCAGAAACAGTTAATAAATAAAATATATTTAAAAAATAAAACAAACCGAACGTCGTAAAGCAACTAAATGCAGACCCAACTGTCAGCGAGCACCGATGAAAATATGCTGCCTGCTTCAGTAGGCAAATGAACTTGCAGGATAGCCAACATGTCCGTGAACTCGCGAAATGTTCCAGTCCCTACGACTGGACCTTTCAAAACGTAGCCTACGCACTCATAGGGATATGTAGTAACTCCACAATTGAATTACGACTAGCACTGTTGTTTACTTTCAAAATTAAAAGTTAACAGTACAAATATTAAAATAATAACATAGTTGATCCCCGTTGCATGTGTAGTCTGCAAGCAAACAAAACAGTGTTGCGAAAACAAACAGCCGCTTACATGTTCGGGTTACAAAATAATCAACACATTATTTTAATAAGCAAGGTAGATAATTAATTAGTTTTAAACAATTTTAAATTACATAAAAAGCATACGTGACTTTGGAACACTTCAATATTATTTTTATTTTCCATAATTTATTGTCAACTACGAGTAAATATTAACTAAATGTCATGTGTATACTGATTATTCGGAATTTATAGCAATTAAATTTTTATTCTTGGTTACCATCCACGCGAAAAATAATATTTGTAATGTCCCAAAGTCACCTTATATGACGGCATTTTAAAGGGGTAAGAAGTAACATAGATTCTAGAATTATGCTGGAAAAATTACTGAAACTGCGGTTTGGTCAGTTCTGCAACTTCAACCTTTCTATAACAAAACGCAATTATTTTTACCCGGCATAATAACGTCATGTACTTCTATTATTACTGGTTCTGTGTATAATAACTATATATATATATATATCCACTCATGAACTTACTCGGAACTTTTTTTTTTTGCAGAGTTAATGCAACAAAATTAATTTTATCCAACAAAGACCCAGTTCATTTTTCGTTCTTGCGCGATTAGGTATATCAGTACTCATTACACTATAACTATATATTTTTTTTAATTCCTTGTGCATATCAAATTAATAACAGTATGCTTATAAAACATTTATGCCATTCACACCCATTAAAAAAGTGACAAATTCCATATGGGATACAGGACGCCTTATGAAATGGAGTCGGACGTACGACACAATGTTATCACAAATACGCATCATGATGCAGGGCAACTAGAAGTACAATAGTCGCGCTAATCCAAACTAATTCGGACCAAAGCCTCTTCAGGTTACCAGGTTTTAGGACTAACTGAGATCCTTCTTATAATGTCTCAGCGAGCAAATAATTTTAAGTTTGCGGTAACATGTAACAAGACGGCAAGTGTTTTACATACGGCGAAACAGATAAGTCAAAATATTTATATTAATGAAATTGAAAAAAAAAAAAAAAAAAAAAAAAAAAATACTTTATAGGATCGTTTAAGAACTAATTTTTAGGGCATGTGCGTAGTACTGCAGTGTAAACATTATGTCAAAAACTTTCTATACATTGTAGCATTCTGACGATGCGTTTGTACAGTGGAAAAAAAAAAAAAATTTAATATGGTGTATTTAATACTAATTATTATTTGAGGAGCAAATTTTCAAAGAAAGAAATGTCCACTTTATAAAATTTTGCAGGAAATTAATATATATATTGTTTTGGAATTCTAATGAAAACTAAATATAACAGGTTTATTATTGTTAATTTTACTGTCAAATTATTGTAATTAATACGACGTATTATGTAAATATTATATTTACTAATTTATTAAGTAAAATAATGGTCTATGAAGTTCCGAATGAATACTGTGGGCATGTCTGGCTTTAATAGTAGTAAATTTGTCAGTGGCTGTTGTATCCTTGTTATGAATGTACTGTTTCAGTGAAGTAGACATGTACGGTTTAGAATGATAACACAAATATTAGCCCGATTTTTTAAATGAACATGCAATTTTTTTTTTCTCATTAAATCTAACTAGATACCTGAGTGTAACTCATTTTCGGATTTTCCGTGGACACGTCTGGTTTTGTAAGTTTTCTACTCATATCTTTGCACACTCGTTCGAGTTATCCCGAGGTTAGGATTAGCGGGACTCCACAGTACGTATGCTGTTTCGTATAAATCTTGAAACGTTTTACAGATATTTGAGAAATTATTGTAAACATTAAGTTACACTTGCCGCGGTGCAAGACAAAATTTACCATACATACGGGGGAATGATCATTCAGATTCATTTTAGAACCAAAAATATCAAATGACATATAGAATTAAACACCTATGTGATCTTTGAACTGTTTTGAGTTGTGCTGGTATTGTAAACTGAAACTTTTTTTGAAAATACGTACGCCACTGCACGACAATGTTGCCGTTTTGAAGAAACACCCTGCAACAAAACAAACAACATTATTGCTTTGCTGTTTTTTTTTTTATTGTGGGATTTCCTGCATCACGGCAACCTTTTCTCACAATGGTGTATGTTAAAAAACTGTTCAGTTTATCAAATATCTACAACACTAATAAAATATGAACCCTCATTATTGTCAAATTTTACTGAAGTAATGCGAAACATAGTATTATGCCTATACGCGGTTCGGAATAAAGTGAGCACTCAAAAAAGCCCTGCTTAAGTTATATTTTCAGCCAATTCGTATATTTCCGTGCGTAACGGCTAACGACGGGAAATGTCTAACCTCTCCGGACACGTCACTTGATATTTGCGCGTGTAAGGTAAATTGTGCAGTTGGTAGGAAAGTAGAAAATTTGATAAAAATAAGTTAATAAATTATATAAAATACAAGAATGTAGACTTCGGTTGATTTTGCTTGAGTACTGATGTATTTAAATATAAAATACACGGAACTATATTGCGTAATTTCGTTGCCAACCATACAAGCTATAAGACAACTCTAGTTCATGTTGAATTATACGTAGTAACGGCTAGTGATATTTTTCAAAGTTTAATTCTTTAGTGCACAGTTTATCCCAAACTACCTATACTTATGGTAAATCCTGGGCACGACCTGGTTATTTCAGCGCTGAGATCTGGATGTTAAATTCTGCCTAACATCTCTTCACTTTACTTCAATTATTTGTTCTGGCGACGTATGGTACGAATACCGAAGGCACGCACGCGAACGAACAAATCATCGTCTAATGATTGTGTGGCGTACACGGTTCACAGGGAAACATACAATATTCAGGATTTATTAACTCTGGACTAACGTGACAAAGAACGCCTTTCATCGTCACTACTCCCGAGAACCACGAGGCAGGCATTTAAAACAAATTACGGCGCTTACACAAGCCAGGTACTTGTCTTCATGGACAGCTCAAGGACCCGAATAAACGTTCGAAGTGTCGCCTTGCACAATAACTAACACGTGACCGGCAACCTAACAACTTAAGCGAGTTTTATTGGACTTGAGTGCATTCGACAGACACAAATAACGTTTAACTCAGCACCGCAAACAAACTACGTGAGCTCAACTGACAGGAAAAAAAGTATCCTGAAGACAATGTCGCCATCTTATGGCCTGCAATGATTCCGGCTGGTTCGCTCACGAGATTTGCTAAGTGTGCAGCGGCAATTTTTGTTAGTTCACTTACGGGATTCGTTTTAAGGATAACACTAGTAATTATATGTTCTAATAAAATAATTGTATAGATTATAACTAGAGAACCTGAAATTTCGTAGGCTCAATGATTTTCCGGACATGAGTATGAGTGGGAGATTTTGGTAAGCGCTTAACATCGAGGTCTTCAGCACTGGCGAGGTATGACATGAGTTGAGTATGGATATGCGCCGGAATGAAAGGGCGAGGGAAACGGCAGATCCCCGAGAAAACCCGCCGACCAACGGCATCGTCCGGCAGGACTCCCACATGCGAAACTCTGGGGACCGACCCAGCCGGGAATCGAACCCGGTTCGCCTTGGTAGGAGGCGAGATGTCTGACCCCCTTTTTTAATTTTATATTTTAAAAAGTTTTTTTAGAAAAATGTTTGATACAATGGCAACACTATCGCCTCGCCACTGCACCAAACATCCCTCCCCCCCTTTTTTTTTTAATTTTGCAAATTCAAGTAATCCCCAGTAATACGTACTATGTAGGTTGTAAGTGTATAGTGACCCGGTACTCAATCAAGACGAACACAAACACCCAGTCCTGAAACCGAGGAAGTGATGTTAAATATAACCTCCCCGGCCGGGAATCGAACCCGGGACCAAGCGACCGGACCCCCCTCGACCACCGCGGCCCCCGACATGAGTACAAGGAAACCTAAATTTTTGCGTTAAAATATTTGCACAAAGTTCCTGCAATGCCTTACACGTGCACCCGCAACCCTGCTTTATGGTTATTCGCTGTGTGCCTCTGTGCTGAGACGTCTCTTATGCGACTGTGCCGGTCAGAATGTTACCGCGACACCACGCGTCCATTTGCAGGCAAGACCCCAGGACACGTGAGAGTTAAATACACCCAATCACTGAACATAAGCAAAACCGCAGATGCTCTCGTAAATGCATTGAAAAACACGATGTTGCAAAAGTCTTTTCACGAAAACCAGGGTCCCTTATAGTTATGGCCATGCCCGATAGTTTCCACTGTTTTGCGATAATTATTTGTTGAAACTAAAACTAGAACAAATATCAAAAAATCTGTCTGGCAGTTTTGTTTAAAGTGGTTTTTGCTGTGATAGCCAATTTTTTTCGAAGCAAGAAATTATACGGTTTCAACTGAAAATTAAATTAACCAGTATTCCGTTAGTTACAGAATTAGCTAAACCATAGTATTTACTGCCTTGGGAAAATCATCAAAGATGGAGAAGACGATGTTAAACAACACTGCCACACAGATTTTTGAAGTCTGTTCACGTTAAGGCGTAAAAAAATTGATATCGCTTAAAAAGTGGAAACTAAGAGAGCACGACCTCAAGAGAATAAAAAAAAAAAATAATAATTGCAGATTCACTAACTGCAGACAAGCCTCCAAGAATAAATGGCGTGTATTCTTCAAGAAGACATCAGCTGCTTACCGACTGTTAGACGACACAGTAATGCCAACCACTAGACTGAGACTATATTAGTAGCTTCATTGTCACTGAGTCAGTGCATCCCACGAGGAGTCAACTCAAGGACCAATCGCGAAAATATCACGAACTTACACTTTATTGTACCCTAGATAAAACAGAGATTTTTCAGGCCTTTATTTAAAGTTGTACAACTAGTAAGATAGGCACGAGGCAGTGGTTTTCATGCACATATGCTACTGGCTGAAGAGTTCCCTTCAGGCCGATGTAAATAAAAAGGAACCCACGACAGCACACTGTAAAAAAACTTGCTAAAATGTTTAGGAAGTAATTAACATAAATGCAGTACGGGACAGTTACCATACTTCAGCCTTGTAAATATGCAAAATTTTACACTTGTTACAACATAAGTCTGGTAACTTCAGTATACATTTGATTGTTTAATTAAAACGTTTATGAGTGCTATCATGGATGTCTGGTAAACTATTCTACCATACCTACTTTCTTAGCGCTCCTATACGCACGTGCGGCAAATTTACAAACAATTTTAGAGTGAACTTACACATACAGGAGTTCAGAATCTAACGTCCCCTCAAATGAATTAAGTAATTTTGGGTTAGCAAATATATAACTTAAAACCTGAAAGATGTGCATATTATTATATTTACGTACTAAAACATGGTCTTCTCGCAAATATTAGGAGACAGCGCGAGCTCCGGTCCGATGTCGCGACCTTTCCGGGGCAACTCGCCCACGACACGGTGGGATAGTGAAAGGGGGAGGGATGCACTTCTGGTATGACCTTCTGACAGAGGACGAGAGGGTTGCGACTAGTCGCCCCACTACGGCGACAACGGTGCAGTCTACGCATGCTCGGTGGAGCGTTGTTTGTTTCCTCTATTCGTTAGGGAAAGGCGTGACTTCATCTTCACGGTTAAATGTTAGCATTTTAAAATGTTTCTTTTTTCAGGATCTGCCTTACAGTTGTAAACGTAGTTGCAGTTTTTTTTTCTTTTTTAAATAAAAGGAATGTAGTAAAATTATTTTTACTGTGCGTACTATAAATAAGTAGAGCCCACGATTTTTCGCGAAAATAACTCTGCAAGTTTGTTTCAAAGCCTCATGTGCACATATTATGCTATGATTCATGGTTACTGGCATAATGTAATATTTCACAGGAACAAGGTTACTCTGACACCATACGTCTGTGATTTGTAGGTAGAACCCCGGACTCTAGATCTAAAAACTGCCAATCTCTGACCATGAAGCCGGGCTGCACATGTGGACATAAGGCATTGAAACAAACTGTTGCAGAATTCTTCTCGCGAAAAATCGTGGGCTCTATAAATAAGGAAAGGAAAAATTCCCAAATTGTTTTAGTTCATTGTCTCTGTTGTTACAGTGTGTAGCAGATATTGGAAAAATGCCCGGGGCCGGAATATACGCACGACAATGGATTCAAACATGCTGGTCATTAAACTATCGAAATATGCCTTTCCCTAACTATAATTCTCAATTTTCAAAGCATCTACTACTGCCATCGAAAGTAAAAATAAGTATTAATCTTATCCGTCATTTTGTGAAATAACAACCAACGATCTTATTTCGGGAAACGTTACACCTATACTAGCCAAATTTAGATAACTAGTACTATTATGGCAGGCACTTAAGACTAACAAAAACTATAACCAACAATAAGTATTAGTATTATATACAGGATGTCTAGAAACAAACGATTGCACAGCACGCGAATCTCGGGCTAAATTGAAGACGAAAATGTTGTACGATAACATTTTATATGCATAACGTGGCAACACAGGACTGTAGTTACTCCCCTCTTGCGCTCTACAGATAACTTACTAATATACTACTACTGTTCTGACCTGATATTATTGGACCAGGTCACGATCTAAGAGGAAGAGGTCTTGACACTGCCTATGCTCTCCAGCAAGAGAATGTGACTCCCTTTTTGTCGCCGAGCGCTAGTAGTCATTTGGTGGAAGATTTGCCTTGTTTACGTCTGGCTGTGTTACAATTTTTACAATTATTTATATAAAAATTATATTAATAAGGCAAGCTGATATAGTAGATAAATGTTTCGTGTCCATAAATGCATTAGTGTGTGTGGAACTGTTTATATAAGTCACCTGAAAAAAAAAATATTTGTACTATTGTTTTAGTACACACATTCGAACAAAATCTATTATTTCTTACCCTACAAAATTTAGAATCGTTGTAGTGTGTGTCTACATGTAAAAGATTGAAAAAATTAAATTATATGGTTGAAAAAAAAAATGTGTTCCATTACAAAATTACATTAAAATTATTTTACTTCTTTATAATACACATAATTCCGATAACAACTTCACATGTTAAGCTAAGCCAGATACAAAACACGAAAAATCTTCCACTAAATTACTACTAGCGCTCGGCGACAAAGTGGGAGTCACATTTTATTCCTCAGTGTCAAGACCTCTACCTTCATAGACCGTGGGCCAGGTTAAAATCCTGAGTAGTCCAAACATGATTCTATGTTTACTTGACGTGACATACATAAAAAAATACCTGGACGTGGAGCGCAAGAAGGGACTATCACTGCGCAGTGTTGCCACATTCTTCACATAAAATGTATAACATTTTGCCACTAAAGTTTTCGTCTAAAATTTAGCCCAAGATTTGCGCGGTGTGCTTGTTACGTGTTTGTTTAAGGACATCCTCTCTTTCTCTCTCTCTCTCTCCCTCTATATATATATATATATATATATATATATATATACACACACACACACACAATTTAACCATTCAAACAAAATGCATACGATCCAATAACATCAAATTTGTAGAAATACTTTACCACAAAAATACCCCAAACCAACATCTGAAATTAACACAACCACATATGCCTCTATTGGGAGGTTTAAGACTTCTACGTGACAACACTGCAAAGAACGGCCATTTTACCAGCGCGTCACTCTCGCCCCTCCCACGCACAATATGTTTCAATTATTCGTCCGTGTATCTTACGTCGGACGAAAAAGCGAAGGTGCCAAGTTCTGGTAATGCGATCCTTCTAAAGACACAGGTTTGTCGCGGAGATATTTTTGCACCATTTTGTTACAGTGCCTTACATGCACATCGCCAGCTGTGCTTCATGGTTATTGGCAGCGTGTCTTTGTTCATACACGTCTCTCGTTTGACTGGTTGAAGGTTATTGTGATCTGCCAGGAGAACTCCAAGACAAGTGATAGTTAAAACACCCAATCACTGACCATGAAGCAGTGGTCAGTGGTGCAAACGAGCAAGGCATTGCAATCAAACGTTGAAAAAATGTCCAGCAAAAAAAACGTGGCTTTACTTACAGGTAGTGACCGGAAACATTCACGGGTTTACCACTAAAGACTAGAATCCAAGAATATATGAATATTTAAGCAGAAAGCAGATACTCTTTGGCCGCTCGCTGACACAGTGATACTACTACTGTATATTTTTTACTGTAGGCTGAGTGTCCTGGAAATGCCACATACGACGAGAGCTAGTTGTGAAAGTGACACAATTCTACCTTGTGCTTAAAAGATACCGCGAATTTTTAAGTTCCCTTGAGATAAGCAACATGAAATAACATTTTAAGATATCAGATTTAATCGTTTCAAATATTTTACGCAAGTAATTTTTGTTTCAAAAAATTGTAAAAAATACAACAATTTAAAACATTTTTTATGGGTCTTTGCACTGCTCTTCGTGTAGAAGGTGCCGCGATTGGCGCAGTGGCCAGACCATTCGCCTCCCACCACGGCGACCCGGGTTCGATTCCCAACCGAGTCAGTCCCCGGATTTTCGCATGTGGGAATCGCGCCAGACGATGTCGCTGGTCGGGGAATTTTCTCGGGGATCTCCTGTTTCCCCCGCCCCTTCATCATGGCGCTAAACGAAACTCTCACCAAGTCACCCTTCACAAATGCTTAAGACCTAGATGTTGAGTGCTGATCAAAATCTCTTCGCTTCTCCTCGAGTAGGAAAACGACAGGCTTTGAGATGGTAATTGTTTGATAAATGCGAAAAGAAAACTAGCAGCGCCATTACTAAAACTACTTGCTGGACGGCACGGGATGCCCCCCTTTTCTGATTTTCTCTCTCCCATGTGAGCCATTATCCACTGACGCAGCAGCGTCACGCCGCAGTGGACTTCAACTCGAAGATTCCTTCTCCCCTATCTTTCCCGGAGCTGCCTTGCCGACTTTCGTCACGTCCCTCCCCACACAGTCCCTGGATCAGTTCCAGACGCCTCGCCAGGCACAGAAAGGCGTAAATCACCGTTACAGTTAAGTGCAGAAGAATAGCGCGGTGGAAATAACCCAGCAGATAGTGCGGCATTCTTCCTCGGGCGAGGAGGTACAAAAAGAAATATAAAAGGACAGGAAAAGGAGCAATAGAGATCGGTCGATAGAAAGGGCAAGAAAGGAAAACCACGACGGGAGGAGGCAAAGCTTTCAGGCGCCAGTTGAAGAAATGTACTTACTACAAAAGCCCTAGATACACGCACGTACATGGGAAGAAACCTCGGATAATGATCGTCTAGTGCACAGCCATCTTCTTTTCCTTTCCGAGGATTGAGGAAATCCAGTTCACTACTAGAGTCAAGAAAAATTCTTAAAGCATTGTTTTGGCTGATTATAGTGCGTTTCTCATAAATTCAGTTAAAATTTTGTATACGCGTCACAACGCAAGACATTTTTAGTTCTAATATAAACCTCATACGCCCATTTCACTATTTGTACTGTAAATTTTATCTTGCATCGTGACACAGATCACAAAATATTACAGCTATTACCTACAAGTACCTACCAAATTTTACTGCAGTTGTACGAAACAGTTTATACTTACCAATAAAAGAGTAAATTAATAATTCAGGACGAGCCAGGCGGAGTGTGTAATTACACAAACGTGTTGGTTTAAGGCACGGCCGTAGAAGAACAGGCCTGGACTCTCGCCTGGAAACTTGACCTCCTTGTTGGTTGGCTGCAGTTCACCAAGTTACCGATAATGCTATACATTTTTGGCGCTGTAAACCGGGCGGTCAAGCTCAAACTCCGCCCACCTCCCTCCCACTAAGATAAACAATTTATCAAAACGTATTTTTTTATCAATTTATTAAATACGTCCTTCGCTTACAATTTCAAATCATGGGTTCCAGAAATCATTGTTTACTTTATAATGTTAACAATGGAAAAAAGTGGGCGAAGTTTGAGTCCGACCGTCCGGATTACAGCGCCAAAAAGTACAGCATTCTTGGTAACTTGACTAACTACAGCCAAACAACAAGACGATCAAGCAAAATATATTGGTAGATAGGCGAGTGTCCAGACCTGTACTTCTACGACCGTAATTTAAGGTAATAAAATTTTAAAGTCGGGTATCACGGTAGCATTACGCGCACTATTGATAAACAAACTGCAAACAAATTTCCGACTTAACATTTTAACATCTATAACCGTACAAAACGTATACCATCATTTACACGACTAATACTGTACATGACGAAAAGCGTACTTTTTTCTAAATAACACCTACGGAGAAACAAAGAAACAACAAGAGTATGATTCGTCGTTTGTTTGTATGACGAAAAATTTAAAGCCTCACATTATACCTGAACCCCGTTCGTCGCCATGTCGCATAATAAGAGGCCAAAATTCTGATGAAGAACCGAGAAATAACACATTCTTGTAGACTGCAGTATGATCCAAACATGGCACATATTCAGGTTTGGTTACCACTGCAGTACGAATTTTTCCTCCAACAGAGTACACTGTTTTCTCTACAGAACAGAGCTCAAGCGAGGTGGCGCAACGCATTCGGGAGGACCTGGGTTCGATCACCGGCACCGGCAATCCTGATTTCGGCTTTCCATGGTTTCCCGAAATCGCTCCAGGCGAATGCTGAGATGGCCGACTCGTCTCCCAGCTCCTGTCATTTACTAAGTTGTGTGTCACCTGTAATAACCTCGCTGTCAACGAGACATAAAGCCACTTTACCTTACCTCTACAGAACAGACAGCTATACTAGATAACAGGGCAGCTAGCTATACTAGAATGTTTCCTTAAGGGTGTTCAAGTGCGATAAAATCATAATATTATATATTTTTATTAAATATTGTCAGTTTTGCAGACGATACTTTTGAGTACGTTTTACTCATACGAAACAATTTTAGCTCTCATAGTTCTCTCATAACGGCGTGTCGAAGTCAAAATTTGCTTGTTACACTTCCATGCAAATAGTGAAAACCAACTGATCTACTTAAACAAAATAATTCGCTGTGAACTTACGTCCCATGAGCTATGCAATGAAAAATTAAAAAAAATAAATAAAAACCAGAATGTGATATACTGGTTTTAAAAAAAATTTTAAAAGTACAGAAAAAAGTTGCCAATTCAGCAATTTTTTTAATACAAAAACATTTCACGGGATTTTTTCAAACGTTTTATTACGTAGCCCATAGTATCTTCTTTCACTCTGAATTATTTCACGTACGTAAGTCAGTTGGTTTTCTCTATTTCCATGGCAGCAAAACACGCAAATTTTGACTTTGACGCACCGTTATGAGAAAACTACGCCAGCTAAAATTGTTTCGTAAGAGGAAAGTGTACTCACAAGTGTCTACAAACCTAACACTATTTCATAAAAATATAAAATTATGACTTTATCGCACTTGAAAACCCTTAAGACCTTGCACTTTAGTTTTGCAGTGGTTTCGAAAATACTTTTTTTTAACGCAAATTAATACATATACCAAAAATTCATTCTTACAGTTTTAACACATATATCGTCGTTTGTATCTGAATTTTTCTGTTGCAATACACCAAACTGATTTTTAGATTTTTGCCCGTGTAATATCACATATTTTGTCGCCAAAATACGCCAAAATGAAGCAAAATATTTTTTTTTGCTAGCAAAAGGAACATTAATTTTTAAAAACGCTCTGGCAAAATTGTGTATCGTATGACTGTACACAGTGCCAAACATTTTCAAAGCATTTGGTTAATATATGTTACAGTTATTTTCAGCTGTTTGAAATAAATGAAAGACCAAGTGGCCTTAACAGAACTGATCATTTCTTTCACAGAATGCAGCACATTGATACTTTACAAAATACGAGGTCGGGTGTATGAGTCGTCAGCTGCACTAACACTTGTGTTTTTGCGTGTATTGACATTCTGTTTTCTGCTTTGCTTAAATAACGTCTGCCGAAAGTAAGCCTTTCGTCGGCTTCGTCATGTGACGTTCAGATTGGTGGTGAAATGCCATTTTTTTGGTCTTTCCAAGTTAAATAGTGTAGAAGATTTAATTTAATTTCGGAAATCGACAGGGTGGCCTGACTATGTATAGTACATAGCGACAAGTACGTAGTGAATATAAATGAAATTTGACAGGAACAAATCAAAATATTTTTACATTTTTTCACGTAGCTACTATAGAGCGTAAATGCACCTGACAACTCACAGGTGATACATTCGATATAATTTTACTGTTATATAACGGATTTTTTTTTCTTTAGAGAGAGTGCGTCAGAGAAAATTTCTGCAATTTTTTTTTTTTTGCGAAATAAGGGGTGGGATTAAATAAGGTACGGAGCACAAGGTTGGAAAAGGAGGGGGGGACGAAACGAGGTACAGGGGCAGAACCGGGTACGAAAAAAAAAAAAAAAATAGGCATTGGAACGCATGCAGGGACAGTTTGCAACAGATACAAAAAATACAGTGTTAGCATACACAAGTGACTTCAACAACTTCAGCAAATGTGTCCTGTGGACAAGAAATTACGTCATTCAGCAAGTACTGACCACGCACCTCTAGTCGGGCGTTATCACCCTGCAGTACGTACAACAGTCTGGGCAACTTAAGGGTGCACTGCAAGAAATTTTTGTGAATGGTTTTCGGTTATTTCGATACATTTGTATTACGACTCTCGTCACACGAAATATAACTCTTTTCAGACACTACAGGTCGTTAAAAAGTGGAATTCTTCTATTTGGAAAACTACAAAACTTTCAAACAAATTGGCTTGAATCGTTGAAATTTGGCATAGTACGCAAGCTGCTGCTGAGGAATAGAATGAAGTATTGAAAAATGCGAGAAAAAAATTGTTTTACGACAAAGAAAATCACACTTTTTTTTGTTGCCTAGTAAAAATAACAATTTATGTTACAAGTTAACGCAATTTATGTCATTCTATGCAAGGTAGTATTATTATTCAAGCGCAGCGCAGATATGTTGCATTTGTGTGAGTGAGGCATGAGCAGTAAGAACGCCTTTGACAGACGTATGTAACGTATTATCGCCTCTCCGCACAAGCCACTCAGATGGCGTACAGTGCTTCACTATTGTTCTTTTTACTATGGGACTTTCAGCGGTGACCACATTGTTTTATTTGTGGCCAGCATAGTTCCTATAGTTGTGTTTTTAAATCCGGTTGTTATTTTCCCAGATACAGCAGTCTGGAAAAGCCGTTTTTGGCCATTCTGAGGTGCCCAAAAATAATATTACTAATAAACGTGCCGAATTTTTAAAAATATGGTTAACATAGTTAGGAGTGTGTCTTCTCTTCGTAGATACAAAAAAATAATCAACGTTAAATAGTTTCGCCAAAAAATAATAGTCGTAACTCGCTGTAACTCATTTGAGGCGCAAGTCGGGAGACCCCTTGAATTCTCACTTGGCGGCGTCAACGAAGATATTTCCTGCTCGCCGGGAGAGTGTTTGTATCTGTCATTTACCAAGTCTTAAATTAGGGAAAGATATCATAAAATGCGTTCAGTCATGAAATACAGCGTTTTCTTGTATTAAAAAAACCCAAGCTGTTCCTCACAGATTTAAAAACTGAATTACGACGTGTAGGGGACGAGGCAAAAACGATCCCCTTTAATTTTCCGACATAAAAAAACGGATTTTTTAGACGGTTTGCAGCAGGATTCGCACGACCCAGGCTCTGCTGTTGGCAGTGACGGGACTGATGGGCGCCAACTGGCCCAGCTCTCGGAGAGGGTGGGTTACTGGTTGGTGTGAAGAGGTGATGGGGGGAGGAGGCAGAAGCTTGCCACCTCTCCCCCTCAACAAACACATACGCCCCGCGGAGCACGGTACAGTGAGGATGGTGATAACAAAAGGCAGTCCCACACCACAAATCAACCACAGCGGGACGGGCCGCAGATAAGGAGCCGAGCTGCAGGCCGCAGAGGGGTGGTGGAGTGAAATAGAGGGAGGGGGGGGGAACTAGGCGAACAAACGTTTCAGTGGACCCGTCTAGGGCAGATAGGATCGCCCGCCCCCACCCCACGTGACCGATAGCATGCACGCCAGCCACCACAGAGGGCCTCCCATGCTCTATCAAACGCCTGCCCGCATACCACGTGGCAAACACCAACCGATTATTTTTGTTCAGGTAGGCTACGTTTTTTACGATAGCATTTTACGTGTGCCCATTGTGTCAATGCACGAAAAGAAAATACAGTTCAAACGACGACGGAAAGTAGTTTCAAAGCATTACGTCAATTAGAAAAATCTTTTGAGAGCCCCTCAAAATGGTTAAAAAATTATTTTTTAACCTGTTATAACAGAAAAAATACTCACGGGATCCGTGTGAAACTACTGTTAAATATGCAATGGACTTTGCTTAAAAATTTTCACCAATAAAAAGATGGGGTACCACTGAAAGTTTCAGTCAGGCGAGTGATCTACGATACCACTTTACGCCGTTTCTGTGTCTTGCGATAGAGGCGATACCGCACCAGATGAGCCGGTCAACATCGCCCTTGGCGCCGTGCCTCACACACACAAGCTCACGGCCAGTAGGCGGTCGCCTTAAGGAGGAGCCCCCCCCCCCACCGCACAAAATTTTAATTGTTCTGATATTTTTTTTTTAATTTGTACGAGACTGGATTGTCTTGTAGACATGAACTGTGACTTTTTTTTATTAAAATGAAAATATTGTAACTTTCATAGTTATTTTTATAATAGCACGTCAAAGCCAAAATTTGCCTACAACGATTTCAAACAAGAAAGGAAAGCCAAATGACTTATGTAAATGAAATAATTCACAATGAAGAACGTTGTCATGGGGTACGTCGAGATACGTTTTAAAACAGGACTTAATGATTTAATTTTTTTTTTAATTTCTGAATTTCAAATAAAAACTGCCGATTTTGTAAAGTTTTTTTAATACAAAAATTTTATATGTTATTTTACGCATATCTTGATGCATGTTTACAAAACAAACTATATCTCGTACAATTATAAAACTTATTAAATCATAGGGTCATGATATGTTTCTGCATTTATAGCTATATTATTTTTTACACCTAAACGAGAGCAGATATAGAAAGTCTGTCTGACAGTTTTGTTCATAATTGTATTCTCCATGTTGGCTGATTTTTTTCAAGTCAGTAAATACTATGATTTTAGCTAATTATGTCATTAACAAAATTCTGGTTACTTAACTTATCAATCAAAACCGTATTATATCTCGCTTTGAAAAAAATAGACATCACGGCAAAAACTATTTTAAATAAAACTGCCAGACAGATTTTTGATATATGCTCTCGCTTAAGCTTAAAAAAATTACTATCTCAAAAACAAATGAAACTAAAAATCTGTTCGGCAGTTTTCTTTGAAATGGTTTTCATCATACTGTTGCGTGCCATGTTCCTAGAGGCCAGTGGTCGGCGGCTGTTTCGTAACACCTTGAGGGCTGGCCGATGACTCAAAGCCCGGGTGGCTCATAGTGGGAAAACCGCCGCACCTACGTCATAGATACCTGTCCCAACTGCGTCTTAACCCTTCGAGGGTGGCCTACGTGACTAAAAGCATATCCGAAACATGATGAAATA
>PNEQ01068708.1:0-16042 GCA_003012365.1 Medauroidea extradentata | reverse complement strand
TTTTCGTTTTATTGAAAATTTATTACTTTGTTATTAATATGTGATAATGACCTATGTATGTATATATGTGTGTGTGTGTATATATAAATATATACACACACACACTCACACACACGTACATATAAATAATAATATATTTAGGCCTACTTATGAAAATTTATATCATTATAGTACATATTTTTTCTACCTACATACTGTTTGTTTTTCCTTACGTTAGTGTGCGTCCGTCCAGTTATCAATTGGTTTGGTTAAAAATTTGGAATTAAGGAAAAAAAAACATATTGTTCCTGTCAGTGCATGTTCTTTTTTATTCTTGCTGCCTCACAAACGTTGTTAGTAAAGTTTTGGTTTGTTATGTTTGCCCGCCAGCATTTCCTCCATACTGTGTTTTGTATATGTAGACGTTTTCGTCAAGATTTTGAGCCTCGTGTAGTTTGCTACGTGTATCAAGGTTTATTGCTTTACACAAGGATACCATGTAGAAATAACATTTCACTTTAATCCCGAGAGAACTCAAGGTATTTATAGGGGAAAAATGATATGGTAAATATCAATAACATTGAAATAACTCTGAAATACATACTAAGACACCATGCACAGAAATTCAGTAAGTCACAAAATAAAACAAAATCAAAAATTCTGTATTTTTTAGTAAAATATTATTTGTTCTAAAATAAATGTGCCTCAAATGTATGTAACCTACTGATTGAAGAAAACACATAATATTGAGGAACTTCAAAAATTTCCACTGAAATAATTTAAAATTCTAAAATCTGATTGTTTTTAGTAATGTTCTTTAATGTAGGCCTATCATTTTATAAAATGCTTATTCTAAACTACATAGCATTCTGAAAGTTATATGTACTTAAACATTTTCATGGATAACTATTTTAAATATGCATTTTTGTCAACTAAGTTACACATAACATACAAGAAAATGTAAATTTCAAAAACTAAATTTACCTAAAAATAAAACCATACACTCTCGCTCAGTGGGACAGGAAGCTTTCATGCCATTCTGAAAATATGGGGGCTGTTTGCAGGGGCGTAGCCAGAAGGTGGGATATCGGGATACATAAAAAATCTAAAATAAACAGCTCGAAGATAAAATTAGCAGTGTTACATTCACAATTTAGGTACAAAAACTGTTTAAATTGCTTAATTTTGCACATTGAAACCAAATTTCTTCTGGTGGAGGGCCCCAGGACCCCCCACTTCATGACGTTGGTGTCCCCCCTGAACAGACATCCTGACTATGCCCCTGGCTGTTTGTATGAAGGATTCAGTGTTGTTTGGTAGCAAAAATTACCATTTTATGTTTATACCACATATTTATTCAGGGTGGCTACAGGCAGGGAAAACAGGGAAAACCTGGAAATGTTAGGGAAATTTGGTGTGTCAGGGAAAACAGGGAAATGTCAGGGGATTCAGGCATTGTGCAGGGAATTTAGTTGAAATCGTGATTTGTTGGTTGTCAGTTTTACACAGTAATTTGATTCATTCATCTACATAAAAAATTATATCATTCTGGTTGATATAAAGTTCATGGTGTACCGACTGCCTTTTATTTTATTGTCTTCATTTAAATATTAAGATTTTACGTTGGTTACACTGGGACTGGGAAAAATAACATACAAAGTAGAAAATTTCAAAGTGATATTATGATGAATGATTGTTCAAAATAAACTTGATTCTTCGTCTGAAGAGTTTAAATGTTTCTTCTAAATGTATATATATTGTGCACGAGATGACTGCTGTGGTGGTAGTTTGCAGACATAGTAGTTTTTATTAGGCTTATATTTTTTTTGTGAGATTAGATGCAATGATGTGAACTTTGTTTTAAAATTTGACTTGTTTTGTGAACATGGTATTTGTTAACACAAGAACAGCACTGAATCCTGTACCTGTGATGAGTTATTTGATGTCATCACAAACAATAATTTGGTGAGTAATGTTGTGATTTAACTTAAGGCATATTAAATTCAGATTTAATTTACATTTGGTTGTGATTTTTGGTCAAATATTTTTCAGAGAAAAAATTGAATTTGTTACAGTAAAATATTTGAGTTATACAAATGTCAGGGAAATGTCAGGGAATGTTTTGGCAGGAACTCTGTAGCCACCCTGTTATTGTTCAATTTACAGATATTGTCTCCGAGTTTCGGTCCAATAAAAATAATTTAATTTTAAATTGTTTTTAGATATGAAACATGTCAAAATAAAAATTTACTCTTTCAAAACTTATCGATGATAAGAACTTGCCCAGATTTATTACTCAAAGAAAAAAAAAGTAAACGAAATGTATGATTCACAATTTATTTTTATATGAAATTTTTTCCCACAAATGCTATTAGAGATTTTATTAAGTGCTTGTAACATTTACATTGGCATTGAATTACTTTATTTATGTTGGTGTGCTAGTTTCTGCTACGGGTACATCCCAAAACTATAAATTACTTAACTAAATAAAAATGTCATCAGAAATTATATCTTTGGGATATATATTATATATTTGGAATAGATGTAAAATAAACAAAAAAATTAATAATGTTGATGTGGGTTAAGTAGTGATAAAAATTGTGCCCTATCTTGAGTTAAAGCACAAAAATTTATGGTCAAATTCAGGCAAATAAATTTACTACTTGCTTATTACAGTTTTATTTTGTTTAAATATATACAAACTATAACTCCTACAAAATGCCATAGTACGTGCCTAACTCCTTATGTACTCTACTCAATACATATTTATGCACGAGCAATACATACAAGCAATATTTTTCTTTTAAATAAAATTTAGTACAACATATTTTGGGCTCTTTTACTTCAAAATAAAATAAAAAATTTCACACTGTTAACATTATAAACATTTAAACTCAAAATCAAAACCATCATTCATCTAGAAAAATATTCTACAAAATATTACTAAATTTCATCATATATACCGTATTGTACATATTGATAATGTTGAAGGCTATTACGGAACAACTGACAGTACTCAGTCTCAAATAGTGGAAGGAACCCATAAAAAATTACTTTTTCAAACTTCTGGTTGTAACATTCTTATCAAAATTGTTGTACCAATACCAAACCTCTCTTACTACAAATGTAAACTAACCCCACACTGAATTAACCCTCAATAAATTCTAAGAGGTTAGAAGAAATACTTCAAAAACATTTTACTACAAAAAGAAAACATAATTTGTAATGTTGACAATTAACACCAAATGTACATCATCTCTCTCATCATTCACCCCATAATTTTTACAGGCGTAAATAAGAGCCCCTGTAATTTGCAGAAAATGTTGAACAAAATACGAATTCTATATCTTTATAATAATAAAATGTACATTAAATAAAACATTGATTAGAAAATTTTAGAACAGCGGTTTACACAACAAACACAAGTCACTTCAATTATACGATAACACCTTGTTTTGATTCTGAAATGAGCCACAATAGAACATCAACAACACTAGGATTATAAGCACATTCAACATAAACTAAACAATAGCAGAATCGTTTTAGAAGTCCCAAATGCTACAATAAAATCAGAACAATACACAAAGTACAGTCACACTGGAAAGAAAGTGACCAATGAACATCAATTACAATATTCCGCTAATGAGTTACACGTGACCTTGGTACAAAAATTCAATTTTAGGGCAGCAATTTCAACAAATGTGAACTGTCTTCAACAAAACTGTTAACAACACATTGCTTTATCAAGCTTGACAAAAATAATATTTTTCCAATTACCGGTAAATAATTTAACAGAATTCGACAAAGTCTTCCGCCAAGACACATTCTCTAAAATTTGAACCATCTTTTGAGGTAAACAGCATTACAGCAAAGAATTCTCTGAATAATATTGATGAGGAAAAAATTTTTAGCAAACGCAAAATAATTTCAAAACTAGCAAAACAAGCCCCTGAAGTACCATAAATAATCTCTGGTCGGAACTATCGCAACACTACAAGTTTCCGACTCTCTTAACGGCTACACTCTAGACAGCACATAAATACAGTAATTTATTCCAAGGGCAAACACAGCAGGTTATAGTGATAATTTTCAACCTTAGCATGCAAGTGGACAATGTTATGCATAAACCAGCTATGTGCCAATCAATTGTGTTGCATAATACAGATGAAAACGTTTTCAGTTTTAAAACTGTCTTAATGTATTCTGGTCCTGTAGCATGTTCAAAGTATTTCCTTTATAAGACTAAAATAGGCATACTTCTCGTAAGAACTACTCAAAGCTAAGCATATTTAAACACATTGTTATTTACAACTAATATTTGGCTCATAGCTGGTGGATGCATAACACCATCCACATATAGTCTGTAATAAATATAATTTTTGACAGTTATGAAGGCTGTGATCAAACAACTTTCTCCAGCGGAAAAAAATATTTTATTTATATGCTGCAGTGGCCGAGTGTCAGACCACTCCTCTCTCAGAAAGGCGTCCTGGTTCAATGTCCAGCGTGGTTGGTCCTGGATATTTTCGCATGTGGAAAACGTGGGGGATGTTGGCAAAACTGTTTTTATTTTCAGGGTACTCCCATATCCCCCGTCTTTGCGTTCTGTCACTGCTGCATCTGTAGGATCTCATTTCATATCAACCCTCATTCATTTCTCACCCTCCAGGCTGGGGGTTGGTGATGGGGTGCCTCGACATCCTGTAATAAGAATCATGGCTGAAGCTATGCTGGGAGAATCCTTGTAGCGGTGCGCAGTCCCCTGGGCTTAGCTACAATATTGATTTACATACTGTGCACTTTGACGGTGAAGAAACCACCTGTCAGTGCAGGAAAAACTGCAGTTTCCATGAGCAACTTATACAAAACTACTAACAATTGCCAAAAACTAGAATCCTTATGCGAGACAGGACAGATATATCCAGTGTGCTATATGATAGCTTGATTTGGGGGCTGATCAAATACTACTACATGATATACACACTTAACAGCTCAGCTCAGGTGCAAACGAAATGAAACTGGCATTCCTTGCACTGATAGATAGGGACTGGAAAATTTCGCAAATTCAATGACCTGCAGGCTAGAAGTCCCGACCATTTGTCCAGTAGCTGCTACTCAGTGGAACAGCAGACAATGAACAAATACACGGGGCTCGAGTATGCATACAATCAATTCTAGCCTGCAGGTCGTTGAATTCACGAAATATTTCAGTCACTACTGATTGGTAATGGAGTGAAGAGATTTTAGCGCTGGCGAGGGGTGACGTGTGTACGGAGCAGCGCCAGAATGAAGGATCAAAAGAAACGGGAGATCACTGATAAAACCTACTGACCAGCGGCATCATTCAGCATGATTCCCATATTCGAAAATCCATGGACCAATCTCACCGGGAATCAAACCCGAATAGCCTTGGTGGGAGACTAATACTTTAGCCACTGCATCAACCGCGGCCCCTGCACTGATATTCGCAACTCGAATCAACTACATCAGGAGCAAGGGGCGTGAGATATTTCAGAGTGACAGCTTCAACCTCCCACTCCAAGCCACATGAGTCGATCAGTGTCTGCGTATTTAACTCCACTACGGCAGAGCACAGGAGCACATTCTACGCTATGCCACTCATAAGATAAAGATACAGTATTTAACTGTCCCCTTAGAAGTACATATATTCTTACAGTAGCCTTGTTTTTCAAAAGGATTCTTCATTGTAGTGCTGTTCTTACACAAGAAAGCTTAAACATACTGTAGCAAGAAGGAGACAGAAGTGCTACTACGGCACAAAACAGGCAGAGTCATTAGCATTAAAGGGAATGAAGAGGTAAGACATGGACAGAACGAGTACATATTTTATCAGTGAACTTCATTAGATGCTTTGTTTTCGAGTAAAAACTTAAAAACCCTTTTCAGAAAAATTAGCATGAAACTACAAAATCTAAAAATGGAAATTTTTTTTCCTAGAATTATCTATGTAGCAATATCCAGACCTCTAAAAATTTACATTTCAAAAGAACATACTTCTTAGTTCGAAAATAATTTTACTACCCGAAAACCTCTCGTGCAGAGGTTTACAAATGTTATGATTACTTTCAAAACAAGAGTATTTTTGAAATTCCAGCAACTATTATGGAGCTCTGGATACTATACTAATAATTATATATTTTTTTTTATTTTAGATTTTATTGTTTCAAGCCCTTATATTTCTAAGAAGCATTTTTAAATAGTTTACTCGAAAACAAAGCATACTATTGATTAGAGTTGTACAAACAGACATTCACTAATAAAATATCTACACTCTGCAAAAGACGTCCCATCAAATTTTGATGAGTAGTTCAGATTTTATCCTCGACTGAGTATCACAGTCATTCTCTTGACATCTTACTTTTCATTCCCTTTAAAACGTACATGAAAAAAAAATGCATTCTGTTCCTTTCCACCCTTACCAACATATATTTTTACACAATCAACATAAATCACAGACACTGCTATCAATAGTCCTTCAGAGTAGAACTACACTGCACAACAAAGAAAGGTAAAATAAACCAGGTTACAAGTATTTTATTTTGTTTGTGGTTCACTGAAACTTCTGAAAAAAAAAATTCATTGAAAAACTTTGTTTGAAACTGCCTACACACAGGTAATGCGAACTACATTTTGTGTAAGTAAATTTAACACTGCGTTAGTTGCGCATGGTATACCTTGAGAAAAAGTAAGTTGAAAAAGTGTTTTCAATTTGTGCGTAAAGTGATAATTGTACGAGTATTGTTACCCTGAAAATTAACTACACATAAAATTTAATCCCTTAAAACAAAATCAAAAAGTACGGTACCTGATCTTTAGTTTAGACACTACAGTAATTGGCATTTTATTTTATGTTTAAATAAATAATATTTTGAAGTTGGTTTTCTGGGCAACATCATTCTCGCCACATTGCGGACAAATTTAAACGACATTTCTGACTTACTTTTCAAATTAACACAACCTGCTTTTTATCATTAACATTAACAGTTAACACTCTCCGCTCTGACTCACACCATATAAAATGGACTGCAGCTTGTAGCACTGCCTATTGCAATAAACTGGCATTTTCAGTGCACTGCCACGACAAATTTTTGCAACCCACCAAGTACAGTCAACAGAAAAATCTGCAGAGAAACATTTTATCTTGGAAACTTTCCAAAGACGAAATATTCCTACCCTAATGGTTACAGCAATGTGTAACACAACAAAATATTCTTAACATTTTCTCTGTTTGGCACAAATACAAAAAAACACCACGAAAAATAACATACTGTTGAAATTAAACTACACATTAAATATTTTGTTCAAACAAGCAAACACAATTTTTAGCACCTAAGCATTACACAACATTAAAACAGATGTATAAAATATTCGGAACACGAATGCATGTTTTCTTATCTCATGTTACAGTTCAAAACAATAACACAGTCATCTAAAACTTAAAAACACAAGGCAGTGATATTCTCGTCTCCTCCTTACCTACTGTTTGTTAATGTCACAGCTGGTTCGCGGTTCGCTGAACAATACAGACCACAGAAGCGCAACCCAGATTTGTCATGAAAAAGTAGAGGGGAGGGGAAAAATAGTAATATCACCAGGTTATTGGAAAATGTTAGCATATCCTAGGTACAATTAGTAAAAATACAGTAAGTGCACTTACTAAACTTACTTTCCTAAAATATTATAATGTGCTGTACTTACATAAACTGAGTTATAAGAACAATATCACAGGCTTTCATACAAGGACTTCTATAAACTTTTTTGGCAAAAATTATAGCTTCTGCTGTGATGTTGAGTGCGTTCATGTGGGGCAAAATTTTAATTTAATTTTTGTATAAAATAGTATTAGTTTTGTAGAAGTTACTTGGGAGTACATTCTCCTCTTACAAAAAAAAAAAATCTCTGCCAGTTTTCGCATAATGGAATCTAAAAGTAAAAATTATCTTGCTTTTTGTTCTTATATGCTGCGAAAACCAATCAACGTAATGAAAATAATAATTCACATTGGGACTATACGTCACGGGCTTCTGATTGACGTACTTATATAAAAACCCAATATAAAATAAATTTGTTGCAATTTTGAAATATTTTTAATACAAAAATATTTTGCAATATGTATATATACGTCAATCAGTAACCAATGATATATGTAGTTTCAATGTGTAAGTTTTTTTTTATTTCATTACGTTCGTTGGTTCTCGATGTGGATACAAACGAAAAACATGAAAATTTTCACTTGGGATTTCCATTTTAAAAAAACTGGCTGAACTAAATTTTATTTTAAGGTAAAATGTAATCCCAAGTAACGTCTGAAAAATTTACACTTTCATACAAACATTAAATTATGTATTTTTCCCACATGAATGTCATTAACCCATTTTCACAAAAAGTGGACTGAACATTAACAACTGTTCTCTCTTAGGGACGATGTACAGGATTGACGTTCAAGTTAATTTTAGTCTGTCAGAAAACAAATAAAGTAAATTTCAATATATTTATAAAATTGGCCTTCAATAAAACACACCATAGTTTTTCCATACAGTATTTAAACTTGACACTTATGGTAAAAAAATTTTTAGCAATCAATATAATTGCCATTCTTATTAAAACCAACTGAATCAAAATAGTTTACTTGAACTATATCACATATTGAAAGAGTGGTAACTATTAAGAGATTTATAGATTATTCTTCCCCAAATTAGGTCTCTTTCAAGAGAGAATGACGGTGCGGGTAAAGATGGGGTAGTTTTAGCCCACCAAGCCATCAAGTTACGTCACTGGCTAAAGGCAAGCTTACGAAAAGTTGATCCCAGTTGCCGATTATATTTCACTATGAATAATACTAGAGTATTAAATGTACTACAGAAAATATGAGAAGAGCATCCATATATCACCTTGAAATCATAAGGAAGCGGTCGCCAAATGGTCGGACCATTCGACTCTCAACATAAAGGTCCGGGTTTGATTCCCGGCAGAGTCAGTCCCCAGATTTCTGTATGTGGGAATTGTACTGAACAATGCCATTAGTCACAGGTTTTCTCTGGGATCTCCTGTTTCCCCCGCCCCTTCATTCTGGCACTGCTCCATACTCACCTCATGTCAACCCTCACCAGCGCTGAAGATCTCAATGTCGAGCGCTGACCAAAATCTCTCACTCACTCCTTAATATTACGTTTTATGTTCTCGTTGGCAATCACTGATATATTTTAAGCACCCTAGAGCACATCAAGTGCTAGAGTGGATTATTTTATTTTCAGTTTTTATGAAATTCTGAGAAAAAAATTGTGAAATTTGCAATTATAGCGTAAATTCTATTTACGTTGCGTTGCAGTAGAATTATTATAGTTAAACTTTTAACATATATTTAAGCCACAATCAATACAGCAAATTAAGAACATAAAAAATATTGCTTGATCGATTGCAACCTACACATGTTAAAAGTTAAACTGCGGTGCTTGCACTGTAACACAAGGTAAATAGAATTATCGTTATAATCACAAAATGCTCTTTTTTCTTCTTAGAATTTAAAAAAAAAAGTGAAAAATAAAATACCCAAACCAAAAATGTGTCTTAAAATCAGCCAACTGACTAAATACGTACAGAAAAGTCAAACATTGTTTCTAAGAAAATTCATACAATTTGTTCTCATCTCAATCTTAGAACATCTGATTAACATGCAAAACATTTTCACGGTATATCCTTTAGCATTCAATTTAGAAAAACAACTCATTACTAAATTGGCTTCAATATCCTGTTTAACCAGGAACTGCAAAACTGTGTCGCAAATATCTCAAGTTTTCTTAACTCATTTTATTTTATGTATTGTACAATTTAAACTCGTCCTATTAATTTCTCAAGCTCATTTGTGATTGATCATTATTGAAATTGTAAAACTGTACCATAAGAGAAAACATTGTAAATTTTTGTACATTTAAGACATTAAACTAACAAGTCATACAATAGTTACGACCAGTTCTTGTTCCCAAAATATATTTTTTTAATCAAATTCATTTTGAATTCCGCTGTAGTCACCATGTGCGTGAAGGTAAGTTTTACCTATAAGCTGTGTAACTTTCTCAGGTGCCCGATGTAAAAACTAAACAACCAGCCCTGCACTATGATTACACGTTCGTTAAAGTGCACATACCATTACTTGCAGCCAGACAACGTTGATTTATCAGCACTTAGTGGTTAGTATACATCGTGTGCTAAACTGAAAACCATGGACTTATGAAAATGTTCAGTTAACAACGAACCAACTGTAACACCAACACAACTCACAGTTGTTTTCGACACGCACAACACAAGTCCACTACACTTCTGCTCCATCGCTAGCACAATGGTCGTTTCTTTATACTGTATGCAAATGCTTCCAACATGAATTCAATGAATCTAAAAATTATCTTAAAACAATAATACAGTAAAACTTTGTTAATTCTAATCAAAATTATTTTGGAGTGGAGTGTTACCGTCCACTGAAGATAACTGCAATTTACATGGTCCGAAACGTACTGTAGTTTTAAATTAGTTAAAATATCCTCGAAGCATTTAGCTAATAAGATAAAATGTTCTAATCACAATTACCTACTGTGCCTGGAAATAGAGCAATGTACTCGGCACTAATGGCTTCCAACATGAGTTCAACATAACATGTAGATTTCATAAAATAATTACCTTTACTTGGCATATAATGTCTTCGTGTCCTGAACTCCAACCCATGATCGTCATACCAAGCGAGATTCAATTGTAACTAATTCTCAAGTTCTTTACTACATCAGTTTCCACAAATGGGGTATAATTTGCACCAGTGTGGGTAACTTTGTACCACTAAAAATACGTGGTAAAGGGACCCTAGGTAATGGTTTTATATTTTTAAAAATTAATATTATATTTAAAGGTATGGCAACGCTCACAAATCTTTCACTAATCAGCAACAAAAAAAAATTATTTTTGATAGCGCAAAGTATGCCTCGTTTATGGAATAATAATTTTCCTTTCGAAAAGGTGGGATGGGTGAGCAGGTAGAGGTAAAATAAATATGTTAACACAATTTAAAACTTAAGTACATATTGATGCAAACAATAGAACTTGAATATATTTCTATTTCATTGATTTAAGTCAAAGTGCACACAAATGAACAGTTGCTTCTCACTAATCAAGTTTAGCAGTGAACATTACAAATTTAACCATTCACAGGAATAGTACATAGTCCCATGAGACAGTTTGTGGCTAACCCATTAACAGCAGTCACTCTTTAACAACACAAACTGTTACTGCATAATTTTTAAGATTACTTTTTATTGCTCATGTTTTTTAATTGTGTGAACTTCTTAACACAGGGAAGTCAGAGAGGTGGATGTTGAAGAATTACCTGTCATTAGCTGCCACAAGTAACTGTCCAACTACCTTGGCAAGCATTATTCCCTGGTTTATGAATGTGGATTATGGAAACTAAATTGTGGCTCATCAGTTCAAAGATATTCTGTACTGTTTCACGTTGGATTATATATTTAACCACTGAAGAGCATAACTCAACAGTCACACTGCCTGGAGCAGGTAGTCATTGGCCAATTTTCATAGGCAGGTATGTGCTCCCACCACGGCGGTCCAGGTTCGATTCCCGGTGGGTTTGGTCCCCGGATTTTCACATGTGGAAATTATGCCAGACGATGCTGCTGGTCAGCAGGTTTTCTCAGGGATCTCCCATTTCCCCAACCCTTTCAATCCTGCACTACTCCATACTCGCATCTTGTAACTCCTCACCAGCACTAAAACGCCTACATGTTAAGTGCTGACCAAAACCTCTTCACTTCATAGTTGTGGAAGCTCATCAAAAAAGAGTATGGTTTATAACAACATCTGCTCTATAATAACGCTATTGTGCACCATCTGTCAATAATACATGTAAAATTATTTGCATATAACAACTTTCTGCTGTAAGGACAGTTTTTGTTGGCATTGAAATTTGTTGTATAATGAGATTCCACTGTATGTGAGGCAGTACAGCCAACATTTTAAAACTGCAGAGTGTAATATGACTGAAGAAGTTCTCATTTCCGTAGCTTTAACATATTATGAATTTAAATGCAAGAATTTTTAAATTTATGCATACAGTAGTTAAGTAATCAATTTTAAATAATTTTTTATCATCAGAATAAACAAATTCTTTTATTTTGTTAGGCATTACAAATTCAACAATTTTGTTCCTTTGCTGAATTATTTTTTTATCTTTACTTTTGTTTCTCTTATCACAGATGTTAACAAAGTTTACCACGGTCACAACTGTTTTATTTAAATTAATTTGCTAAGTTGAGAACTTTCATAACTTTACAAAAATATAATTGAGAACCATGTAACTTGCAGTTTGTACTTTCAATTCCTGAGAACATCAAATTAACGAGGTTTTACTGAACATAAACACACACCGTTAGCTGTTGTGGACAAATATTAAAAACGAGAAGCATGCTTAGTCAGGGCTTCAAGTCATTTGAACATTTTTTTTTTAGATAATTTTCCATGACCACATACATTTCAACTTTTGCCACACCATTTCCTCAAGATTTTTTCCCTTCTTTAGACACAGCTCTACAGCGATTATCATCACCTAAAACAAAAAAGCAAAGTAAGGTAAGGTACAGGAACAAATTATAAGAATACAAAACAAAAATAAAATAAAAAGTTATGAGAAAAATATACAGATCAAACCTATCACGCAATGATACTATGAAAATATGAAACTTGTAACATTAAACTTGTCTTCCTAAAAATTATATTTAGCTTCCTGAAGACCTGGTGAAAAAATTGTTCATATATGTAACAATAACTGTATTTACCTGAATAATCTGAAGTTAAAAAACAAATATTCCTAGTAGACTAACATCACCTTTCAAGCAGCAAGGAAAAATTCTGTATCCAGGCTAACAAACCCCTTAAAGTATTGTTTGCTCGGAACTGTTTGTACACCCGACATAGTACGTAGACGTGAAGGAGCAATAGGATGATGCAAAATATAAAGTGGTGACCTTTGTTTAGGGGTGTGCAAAGTAGTGATTTTTTGCTTTGAAGCAAAGTCGAATATTTTATTATTTTTCCTTTGAAGTCTAATATTTTATTGTATCTTGCTTCACCCGTAATGTTTGCTGTGCTATAGTAACATTTCCACAGGATTCAAATGTGGCTTTATACATATCTGGATGATCTGTTTTCAGCTAGCTGATTACCGTATGTAATCTCTTTGTTGTGCCTAAATAGTAAAACAGAATACATACATGTCACAATGGAGAGGACATAAAAACTTTGACTTTAAAACTAAGAACAACTTAGAATTTTAAATTGCACTTTATTACACTGACCCTTGGTGAATAAAAATCTTCCTTTATCTTACCAGTTAGCGTTTGGAATTTTTTAAAGCACGTTTTGCACTCTACTTCTGATTTATTCAAAAAATTGAAATAAAGCCAAATACAACTTTCATTACATCTTTGCACAGGTTAAGACAGGAAATGTTGTATGTAAGATTAAACAAACTCCAAATTTCAAATGTACACGTACTTAGAGAGCTTTACTTGCGGGTAGGAAAAAACAAAACATTTCAGAACAATAGTACATTGCTGCAGATGGCAATTATCTGCATTTACCTGCATATTGTAAGCCCCCGCGTACCTTATGTGCATTATATTTTCACGTCTGAGTTCAAAGAAAAATATTTTTAGGCAACATAAAAATGGTAGTTTCTGTTCGTCCCGGGAGCATAAAAAAGGTCTTCCTTATTTTGTGCACCACTTGTTTCGAATCTAAAAAATCATAAGTGTGTATGAGTAGATATGGTAGGTCGTGTGTAATAAATCAGCGTAACGAACTATGAAGTTGAAGGTACAACTGATGGTGGAATCACAAAGGCACGACAGAAGCGACACGACCACAGCGACATGAAAAACAAAAGATGTCAACCAATCAGCACCAAGGATTCTGTAATGTCAATTCCCAACAGAAACAGCGGATGTGATGCCAATTCCGAACAGAAATTATTATGATTTTGTTTGAGTTTAATTTTGCACCCAAATGTTGGTGAAACAGGCGAGTTGGTTGTAAATAGCGTTTATTTATTTGAAGAAAAGATTTTTGAAATTTTTTAATGTTGTTGCAATGGGTTATCGTAAGCAAATAAAAACCTTTTTAAGCAAACGTGTAATTATGCATTTATTTCCACATTTCGAAATGCCAGCAGGTATTTAAAATATATTACAATTAAATTAAAAAACTCAAACACTGTACACATCTGTAGTAGTTGTACTACAGGTTAGTAAGTAGGGACAATGAACTATTTACAAGAAGTATTTTAGTATTTGTCACGTGGCAGCCAAACTGGTGTTCGTAATAACAAGAATTTATAGTGTCTCATCGCTTTTATTGTGTTGCTTGCCTATGTGACTCCATCTATATCTACAACCTGTATTCTTTGTTAACTTTTAAGCTCCAAACCAATTTTGAAGCGAATATTCTGCAGCTTCGACTTCGAATTTTTGAAGCTTTGCTCGTCCCTACTTCGTATTATTGGTTGCAAGTCTATAGCACAATCAGCATAGAGCACTAATACTGCATGTAGCTTTGCAACAATATAATTTAAGTGCTCCATTATGTAACCTGCACCCATCATCTGAAGTACTTTTTTCTTTTTTTTCCATATAAAAACTGAGGCGATGAGAACCAGAGTGGCCTAACCCAATAATATGTTATGCCATTCTGGCATTTATTTTTTCTAGGAATTCAAAAATGCCAGAATAGCTAGCCCCACTAGTGCTGTTTGGGTAACAAGACCATGCTTATAAAATTTTGGCATAACAAAATATAAATTATTCTTGGTCTATTTTTGCCATTAACTCATTGTCTCAAAAAAGTGGGTTAGGCCACTCTGGTTCTCATCGCCTCAGGACTAGTTTAATGAACAGTGTCCCGACGTAAAAGTGATTCTCGTGTATGTGTATGCATTTTAAATACACCTTGACCTCAAATTAACTCGCGAAATATCTGGGTCTTTACTCTCACTAATTAAATACCACATTAAGACAAAAAGGAAAACATTTTGTTTCAATGGACTTATGGACATTGGTCTAAGCATCTTGTGCTTTTGTAAGAAACTTAGTACAATATTTTTTTCTTTAACCCAAACAAGAGCCTACATCTTAAAATCACTCAGCATTGTTTGCTGCAAATTGTTCAACAAGGTAGGCTCCCATTTAAAAGTTCTAAAAAAGCAATTACATAATTGCTAAAACTGTATAAACTCAAGACCCATGCCCTTAATCTGCCAACAGTGTAGTACATAAGTACAGGGTGTTTGTCCTATTCTACAACTGTGATTTGCCACAAACCTCTCGCACAGTGTTTTATGATGGTTGCAAATTTGTCACCGTCACTGATCTGACATATAGTTTTAACAGGAACGTTGCCTTTGCTTCCCACCCATGTGAACATTTAAACAATTTAAAGACTATGTTATTTTTAAATGGGAATTTTTTTGCCCAAATGTAACTATGCACATCTTACAATATTTTTTCTGAACAACTCTGTATATAAAACCAAATTCTAAAAGCTCCTTTTCTTTGAACTGCAACAACTTGTTTATTTCACACTTTTTGTATATAACGTATGGCTAACACACAAATCTAAACTGGTAGTAAGTGCCGTACGTACCATATGTTCAATTACAACTTTTACTTAATTTCCAAAAAAAAAAAAAACCTGAAAGTCATCTTACTTTCAAGACTTATGATTACAATTATGTATTTTGTAAACAAATGCATTTGCTGGGTATTTTACATGTGGTGTTGTAATAAAATGTAACATCATAAAGGCGGGTTCCCACTGGGTCGTGGGCTGGGCGAGTTCACGACCTACTTCTCGCCCATTCCACGACCTGCGTATATACGCCTGCTTATTTCACGACCATCTCTGTTCCCACTACGTTTAGTTAGTCGAGAGATTGAGATTGCGCGCGAGAACATGGCAGATCAGGAGGCTGTTGCTGTTGTATGCGAATTACTCG
>PNEQ01068707.1:0-16043 GCA_003012365.1 Medauroidea extradentata | reverse complement strand
CAAGCGTTTGCCGAATCTGTTTGCATTTACAAGAAATCGCTAAAATGCAATATTCAGTGAACATAAATGGCTACCACCATGGAGTTACGAAATTGTGTACTTGCTATTGCCTTATCAGGTATAGAATTTGACTGTATAAAGGAAAATACTTCTTCACGAATACTTTTATTGGAAAATAGGCGGCTTTCACTATTTTTTTTACATATACAACATAATAAATTGCAGGAGTAAATTTTATTATGCACCTGCATATAATGAAAAATTGATATTGTATCATTTTATTTTAAAATGACTTAAGTTTCGTCCATATTTCACATAAATACAGTTTGTTTCGATTCAAATTTGTTCGAAACAAAACCGGAAATAAAAGTAAAGGTAAACATCCTGTGAACAAACCCTGTAACCGTCCTCCTGCCTCGGTTGACAGAAACGTGCAAACACCCTCAGCCTGGTTGCAGCATGTTTGGCAACACCCTTGTAAACAGGAGTGCTAAAATGCTCTGTTCACAGGTACCGCTACCAATTCAACCTCTAAAATACGCCTAATATTGCACAAACAGAGTAAAGTTTATTCTAAGGTAATTTTAAATAAACAAATTGGTAGTTTCAAAGATCTTTATGAAATTATGGAACTAATATATATATGTATATATATATATATAAACACTTATAATTCATTTGCCAAAATATTCAGTTATAATTTAGTAAATCAAAGTTAACTATAAAACTTAACACCAATGGTGATACATCATATACCTTTTGGCAGTTTATAGATCAGTACACAAAACGACTTTGGTGTTATGTAGGGAATAGCACCTAATATGAGTATCTTTCGCTGCAGTCATCTATTTTTTTTTTTTTTAAATAAAATGGAATTTTTTTCTATCAGCAGTGTACTGTATCCTTTTGATGCTACTATTATACTGCATGTACAACTCGCTAATAATTCACTGCACTAGGGGGAACACGGTCTTCTAAGTCCTGCCCGACGCTATATTCAGTCAGTCTTAGTCCCATCAGAGGAGAAGCAGGTAGTGCGTGCGTAGTGTTATCCCGTCTCCCTGAGGTCCCTCACCTTTAGTGACGAAATCTTTTAGTTTACGATAGTTTAATCTAGTCCACTGGAACCTCTTTTGTATCGTCATGGCCTCAGAGATCGACATGCTTTAGGGCAGTGCTATTTGAACCTCGTTCATTACTTTCCACGTAATTCTATTGTTGAATGATGCCGCAATCACAGCTTTAATTATCCGCTCCGAGCGAATACTTACATGTTGTCAATGGTGGCACTGCTCGAGGGTGTTTCAAGCTAATAAACCACCCTGCTTTTTTAAAATCATGTCAATGTTTTCTTCAAAAGGCAACAATGACTTTCTTCTCCTCTGCACACTAAGGAGCCACAGTAGCCAAAGTCGTCGGGAACAGCGCATGCCAGGTTAGCACACAAGCAAATCATGAGGACTACCAATTCCAACTTGTGGCAGGAGGGCCAGGTTACAGGGCTAACCGGTCGTCGACCCACACCAAACGTCAATCCCAGGTAAGCTCACGTCGGGCACATCCTTTGCTTCCCTAGAACCAATCCTGGCCTCATAGGTGTCATTTAGGCCCGTAATTATAAACGTCTTTCGAAGTACAACCAATCTCCCTCCACCAAAATCTGGTGTTTTGCACATTATAGACCTCTTTCAGAGAGCGGCGAACAGCCGGCGAACAACCATTCGCCACCAAGATTCCACTATTTGGGAGATTGCAGGTGAATGATGGCCAGACCTCATTCGGCGAATCACCAGCTGTTCTCTAGAGACCAGTTATGAAAAATGGCGAGGAATTTTAACGAATTCATGTGGCACATGGACGAAGTTGTCAACTATTATGAATAAATAGACGACCAACGACATGCGCGACTACCCAAAATAATATATTAGGGGCATGGAAGATCCCTTTTCAACTGCAGTTCATCTCTGCGCGATACATCGCAAGCATTACATCCTGCAGTGATTTTCTTCCCCATTTCCTTTGTTGTAATTGGACACGGAGTCAGTTTTCTTATTTGTAGTTATGTTTTTGTATTTTTTATCAGGTCAAAAAAATTGCTTTTTCTTTAGGAGTGTATCGCACTGTCGAATGTTTTTATCTTCCATAGTCAAACTTTTCCGCGGCTTCCTTCAATCACTTCGAATATCTCACGTGTACCCCACTACAAAGAGAACAAAATTGTTTACAGACAAGGAAAACAACATCGAAACGATTTTGTTTTTAAAGTTATGTGTGTTCATAACAGTGGTCTTTGAGCACTTGAGTATATGTTCGCTGCTAAAAATGAGGCTGTGTTGCCAAATTTTATGAAGGAGAACCATCCAACTCCCATTCAGCCGGCGATCTCCTGGCGATCTATCGGCAGACAACTATAGTGTAGGAAGGGTGGAAGATCGCCAGCGAACTGCTGCGCGAATAAAGGCCAGGGGCTTGCCAGCAAGCCTTCGGAGGACGTTTATAATTACAGCCCTTAGGTTGGGCAGGGGGGCCCAATGGCCCCCCTTGACTTAGAATTTAAGTTTTTATTTAAATAATACTTACTTAAGCACATAAAACTGAAGGTGTATTATTAAAGTTTCTAATTTATAGACGACGAATTAATAAAAATTATGCAACAAGGTCACTGTCACCGAAAATAAGACTTGCCCCCACCCCCAAGAAAAACCTCAAATCATGCCCTTGCCTGGACTTTCCCACACCATGTTAGTTACTGTGTCGATGAAATTTTTAACAATGAACTTCACAATTCTATTTTTAACATCAGTATATAATATAATGTAATTTGCTGTGAGCATTACTGTTTGTAACATAATATTAAATATTTGTCAGTAACTAGGTGTTCAGTGCGAATTATGTTTTGTGTATTGCTACGTCAGATGAGTCCTTACATTTGCTGCATATAATTAGTATTTTATGTGTATTATATGTATTAATCTATTGTATTTACTTGACGAGTTCCATATCCTACGAGCAATGCGCTAATTGGGATCAAACGGGAAGTATTTAAATTAAAAAAAAAAAATAGAAACAGGCTGTGTCGGTTTGTACTCACGTAAATGTCTTTCAATACACAATTATTTTGTTGAATTTTAATTTAATTTCAAAATTGTGTTTTAGAATCAACGTAGACTGACATAAACACGGCACATCTGCTATTCGATGAATCATTCTTACTCTATTGCTCTTCAAACTTCGATTTGACTCTTATGGCGGAAAAAATGTTACGGGCTACTGTGACTACGTGTATAAAAGTTCAAGCAACAAGGGCACAATTCACTGTCTTTAAGTATTTCCTGGGTAGTATACGGCATGACCACCCCCTGGCCCCAACGAGTGTTTATATATCTGTGGATATTGGATATATCAACAAAAATGGCGAGGGGTTCAAGCGCGGGTTTTGATAGGCATATTACAATTTTTTCGCCGGAAGGGCGCCTGTATCAAGTTGGTGAGATATTATTGTTTCATACTGACGTACTTATTTATTTACCAAAAATTATCCTATAGGGTTTAGTGTTGGAAAAAAAAAATTCGGAAGTTCTTTGATGACTAGGCATTTTGTGACACTTAACATTATAAAGTAATTTTAAAAGTGGGCATTTGCCAGTAATACAAACGTATATTTTCTAATCAATTTCGCTTCTTGAGGAACGTGTTAGTGGGGTCTTCTTTTGATTAGTGTAGAAATTATGTCAGTCTTAACCAAATAAAATATTTACATGTCATTACAGAGGTAGATAATTGTATTATGTACATGCAATTTAGTGAACAAGGTGGTGCAACAGTAACACGTTGGACTCGCATTTGGGAGGGCCCGGGTTCGACCCCCGGATCTGGCTGTCCTGATTTTGTTTTTCTGTAGTTTTCAGAAACCACTTAAAGCAAATGCAGGGATGGTTCTTTAAAGGCCTTGCTACATAAGACGGTGAGTTGTCGATCGGAGCCCAGTTATTGCCATTTTGCCATCTGATTGGAGAATGTGATCATTACTTCCGAGTCGTGTTGTTGTCGGGGACGGTGGAGATGGCTAACTTTTATCTCTCACTGACAACTTGCCGACAATCCACTGACTCACGTTCATCAGATGGCCACCGGAGTATTTTGATTAGCCATATATGTGCGCCACAACAATTAAGCCACTTTAAAATATGATGTATTTATTCAGGTGCACTACAATTTGTATCTAACTTATTAAAAAATATTTACAGCATCATTTGCAACAAAATTTTGCAATTGGAAAAAGATAAAGACAAACTGTGATTAAGCTGCCATTTGTTATGTATTGCTGGAACTAGACTTTAACAGCAAAGCAGCGTCTGTCGTAGCACGCAGCAAGGAGATGAACGACGCTGACCTGACAACAACACGACAGCGAAAATCTCACCGTCTCTATGTAGAAGGGCCTTAACAATGGCAATTGCTAACTGCTCTCCCAGTTAGTGTCGTCGTACCAAATTGTGTGTCACCATCTCTATTGACGTTTTTGGGCTTTCAAACTCTTCGCAAAGTTGTACCAACTCTTGCATTACAGCCCACTCCCTTACTGCCATAACATGCATAGTCTGTGTACGCTGCTCTGTTCTCTGTAATTATATTATGGTTAGATAACCTAACAAAAAACAGAACATTAAAAATGAGTAAACTATAGTTTAATTATGTACAACATATGTCTAGCGTTACATAGAACATTTTCCATCAATATACTACACCATTAAAACAACAGTTTGGCAAATATACAATGTTATTGTTAATATTTACCTTATTTATTCTCCGTTCACTCTAAATTGAGTTTTAGGATAAACAAAGAAATTATAAACAAACATGTTCATTAGCTGCCAACTGCCTTGCACTGTGATCTTGCATAAGAAATAGATCTTGGTTATCTGTCGTGTACATATAAATTTACCACTCCATCCCTTAACAAATAACTAAAATACACAGACGTTGCAAACACAATCTACGGCGCTATATGTTTATTACTTTAATTATGGTTAGCGGACGACATGGTTCACGAGTTATTTAATGACTGACACACTGTTAAATGTACAAGTTTCTTGGTACACTTGCAACTATTTAGAGATGTACGATACTCTGAAAATACAAAAAGTTTAATTCAGTAATATCTACCACAGTAAAAATGTCAGAAATATCACGAGATATAATTTTTTTTACTTTTTCAAAGAATTTTTGGACATTAACGCGTCAATGTTGTGGCTTCTGCGAATGGTTTTTCCGTATATCCATTTTCCGTTCCAGTTCGTCCGAACAAAAATTCCTTGATCTATTTCGTTCCGTCCTTGCGTTAGTTTATGTTTACATCGCTTGTGGATTAGGTTATGTGACGCTGGACGTGAACCGTGAAAATTTCTTGCATGGTTTTTTGAAACGTGGATATATGTCTTCATTACTAAACAAACTGCGGTGATGTTTACAAGGCAAAAATAAAAATCTCACATAACATTCGTTACAAAAAAAATTATCTGTCGTGAATTATCGACAGATTGTTTGGTGATTTATAAAATGTCATTTTTCCAAAACAAAGTTCAAATAATCCAGGAGGACTTTGCAGGAAGTTTATTCACTCAATTGGTTGACAACTTTTTTTCTGCATGTAGTACCAAATTTTCCGTACGTTAGTATCAAAATATTTGAATACGATAGTTTGTCATGGCTTGATAATTACAATTAAATTTTGAAATATACCTACTATAATTTCACATGATGTCAATATTTTTATCTTATTTGTATGTAATTTTTGTTTCCATATGTCGATAACACATACAAAATTTTTACACAATATTGTTTTAATATCTTATATATGGCTTTGTTGTTTCCTATGATACCGACTGTACACAAGTTTGTGGGTTAGAAATAGTACGTCGGCACGCTGCACAAATTGAGCCAATTAGAATCTAGCAAAGTGCAATGACATTACGTGATTTGTTTACTTCAGAACTCAACTTAGAGTGGACGGAGAATAGTTATACTTAATGTTAAGCTTTACGCTAGAATGACTTAGAATTATGTAGGCTGCTAGGTTCAGTGTAATACTTGCCCCTTAAGTAAATACGTTTTAAGCTTACCGATGAAAGAGTGTTATTTGTTTAAGAAACATTGTTAGGAATTAGAACATAAATTCTCACAGGATTTACTATTAAGATATCCATTACAGACACCCACTGAACATCAGGCTTACTACGAAATAAAAAGGTAAAAGACCCAGCTGTGTAAAGAAATGTTATTTTTAACTCAACAAGTTTATTTTCTGCAAAACATACCCAAGCCAGTATTTTCCTTCGTAGATGGCATTGATATATCCTATTACATATTTTATCTTATCAGGAGATTATGATACCATCTACTTATTTTTCGCGAGATTCTGAAGACACTGAAAAGTTTTTCGCAAGAATTTTTTATGAAGTTTTGTGGATTAATGCATGACACTGCTGTGTTATTTGGATAGTTATTGCTTGATTGATTATACATTTTTGTTTTCCAGAGTTTGGGTCGGGGGGGGGGGGGGGAGAGCTAAACAGGGAAGAAGAGTGAAATAGGCTCTTATCAAATTTCGTAAAAAAATTATGAGTTGTGTGTATGCGTCTGCGAAGGTTTCTCCAAAAGTTACGTAGGCCTACAGCGTATAAATTTGGGGGTGCACCAAATCATGTTAAGAGTAGAGAGGCTGAACAGGTTACCCAAAAATTTTAATGGGCATTGCAGTGAATGTCGGGACAGCTAGTGGAGTATAAGTATACAGATTAATTGCAGTCATAATTTTTAGTTGAATAAAAAATGGTCACTCGGAGAACTCTGTTACCACCAGGTGAAGACTAACAGCCGAGATCATTGAGTAACAGCCTGCTGCATAGACTTTGAGATGGCCTTTGACAAGTTTCCTCATGGGATGACTGTATTTGTTTGCTTGGACATACTCCATTGCAAAATAAATGACTTCTTTCTTTCGGCAGTCATTTATTTCTCAATGGTGTATGTCCCAGCAAATAAATATGGTCATGCACTCCCATTGCACAGTTCTTTCAAAAATCCTTATGGGATATTGATGAGAAAAGTGGAAAGACTGCTGGATGATAAGCGGGTGGTTGACTGGATTGAGGACTTTCTCAGGGACGAAGTCAGAGAGTGAAAGTGGGGGAGGCTATGTTGGAGGAATGAGAGGTTACAGCAGGAGTGCCGCAGGGAAGTGTGTTGGAGCCTTTGTTATTTACTGTAATGGTGAATGACATGGGACACAGGATTACAGACATGTAAAATAAGACTTTACAGATGACTGTGTACCATACACAGAGGTGGGCAGTGGAATAAACTTGCAGGAGGATATTGATAGGTTGTGGTCGTGGACAGTGAAGAACAGAATGAAGATTAAGGCTCGGTTTCAGTCGTCATAGTGAATTCTATTGTTTTTAGTTTTTTTTGGAATTCTAAGAAGAAAAATGTTAAATATGCAATTATAGATACCTCAAATTCTATTTACATTTCGCTACAGTACAGACCTTGCGATTTAGCTGTTAATTTATAATTACGCTGCAATGTGTGTGGCAAATTTTTTAATATTCATAATTTTCCCAACAAATTGCGACCCAACTATACATTATTATCTCAACTGCAATGCTTGTATTGTAGCTCAAGGTAAATAGAATTTGCGGTATAGTAGCAGATTTAACATTTTTCTTCTCAGAATTCCAAAAAATGCGAAAAATAATAAAATTCAATATGGCAACTGAAACAGAGCCTTAATGTGTGTAAAACCAAGTTAGTGAAGTTTATTAGGAAGACAGTGGTGAGTAGAGAGGTATGCAGATGAGATGGGCAGGAGATAGAGGAAGCCACAGAATATAAGTATCTAGGAGTTGTGATATAGACGGATCTAAGGTGGACAAAGCAGGTGGACAGAGTGGTTAAGAAGGGAAGAAGGGCTTTAAGACTGCTTGGGAAGGTGTTGAAGGGGGTTAGTGGTGAGGTGAAGGGTAAGGCATATTGTACGGTGGTTCGTCCAGTATTGGAATATGCTGCAGCGGAGTGGGATCCGTATGTGGAGGGGGAGGTGCAGGAGTTGGAGAAGGTGCAGGAAAGGGCAGGGAGATGGGTGATGAATAAATGGAAATAAATGGTGAGGAGGAAAGGAACTGGAGGCCTAGCGTGATGATGAAGGAATTGGGATGGGAACCGTTGAGGGACAGGAAAAGAGTGGAAAGGCTGGTCAGATAGTATAGGGCGATGAATGGGGAGAGGGAAGTTATCTAAGGGAACTTTTAAGGGTATAGGTAACAACAATGAGAAAATTCAGAGGGTATGGAAGAGAAGGAAGAGGGTAGACATTATTATTGTTATTATTCCTTCAATCTTCCATCAACACAATAACCGAGAGCCCACATGTATGTGGTGGATTTTGGGAGGTGGGGTGGAAGTTGGTAATTGTTATTTTTCAATGTGGTGTCATAACATAAAAAAGAACAGATAGGTTTTATTTAACAGTAATATAAAACCTATCTAGTCTTGTTTGTTTCATGGTACCATTTTCAAATAAGTTCGTACATTTGTAAAAAAAAACTGGTTTTATTATATTTTTCAGTATCAATTTACTGCTCTCAAATTGTAAAATGGAACCCATCTGCTTGTCTTTACATTGCGATACCAGTCTTAAATCAATCCATTTTTAAGTGCTACTCTACAGAAAATAAGCCTGTTAGATTAATTTTACCACACAGTACAAACAAACTATTTAAAAAATAGAAAATTTATTTACAATAGGGCTGTTTGTTGCTATACATGAAAAAGAGACCCTTTGTTTTAATATAAAACGAACACTATTATTTATCAACAGTCCATAATATATAATGATTCACTAATTTGCATAGCACAGTATTTGTCTTAGCGAGACTTGTATTTCCTGTATTCTGTACCAATGTCTAGCAACTATTCTCCATGGATCTAATCAACAGCTAGTGCTTGTAGAGGAAAGAGGAGTTGTAGCACCAGATACTATTTTATATTGTAGTTTCGCAATATACAAACCTGTCCTTGGAGTCAGAACATGGACGTTTTTGACAGTTTAAACTAATGTAAGTACACTGTCATACGGGATGGTGAAAGTGCTTCTAACAAATATTTTCTCTTTGGTACAGATTAATGTTTTTAGCCAATTATTAACCAAAAGAACCTAAAGTATATTTTTATTAGGTTATAGACACTTCAGTTAATTTAATTTATGAAATAAGCTTGCCTACATTTGTATTGGTTGAATTGATGTTCTGAAAGTTTTAAACGTCTGTTAATATTCAGATGTAACTTAGTAACATATACAATTTTGTTGCAGAGTATGCGTTTAAAGCCATCAACCAAGGAGGTCTAACGTCTGTTGGACTAAAAGGTGTTGATACGGCTGTAGTGGCAACACAGAAGAAAGTACCCGTAAGTTATGTTAGATATGTATTTATTTAACTTCATTACAGTTCTGTAACATAATTCTAACGTTTACGTTTGCATGATTCCCTTGCCATGTAAAAGATACATGAATTAAATTTTTTTGTTCCTCTTTGCTTCGAAATTAATAATAGTTACATTTCCTCAAACTTAATGTTGTGCGAGACCCTACATGTTTGGAATGCTAATGTGTTTTTATTTCTATTTTATGTAAAATACTTTTTTGAGTAACTGGAATACTTGTGTTACTATAAGGATTCTCTGGACCAACACCTCAAATTTTGATGTTGAACAGAAGACTTGCATTTGTGTACTATTGTGTGTGCAGGACAAGTTGCTGGATGCCACAACCGTGACCCATCTGTTCAATCTGACAGACAACATTGGCTGTGTCATGACGGGTATGATCGGTAAGTGGTGACTGTGTAGCCCCAAGTCAAATTGTTAGTGTTTTATTGATTAATGTGATTGAAAGGGAGTTTTTACTACATACATGTTATGTATGTCAGTCATATACTGTATGCTGATTTACTCTTCTCTTAGAAGCATTTTGTGTTTAGGTTTTTTTGTGTGCATCTAAAATGTACTGTGTGGTAAATGTTCAGGGTACTGCAGAGAGAGCGACAATTCAGTGATCTCTGTATTCATCTTGATTGTTGTAAGTTAAAATTTATGTATGGGTCGCAAGTTTGAAGTTTATTTCTTTAAGTTAGTTTTTTTTTAACTTTTCCAATTAGATCTAGGGGCTCATACAATGAATATTCTCGTAGGAATACAGCTGACTGTTTGTCGTTTTGGCTTGCTTTCCAAATATCTGACCCCTTTGAGTTGTTTATTGTCATAGCTGTGTTACAACCCGTTAAAGAGTTGAAGCAACAGACATTGCAATTATTTAACTCTGTATTACTGGCATAAGCTGATCTCTGTTTAGAAAATGTTGGGTTCCAAAAAAGGAAACTGTTTTATTTTACTTTAGTCATTTATGTACCCCAAGTAAATTTTGCCAAACAAGATATTGTACTGTACTGTATTTGCAGTTCAAAACCTGTTAATACATGTGACATTACAGTATGATATCATTAATTTTCAAAAAGGTTGTGCACCCAAATACTTTACATGAATAGTTTTAACTTATAAAATTTACAGTTGTGATATCTTGCAGATGTTGTCCTACCAACTTCCTACACAATTGGAAAGAATTAAGTAAAGGTGGTCTGAAATGTAAAATGAAGCTCTGGTGGAAGGGTCGTGAAAAGCCTGGAGGGAAGCCACACTAGGCAATATAAATTATCTTTGTCAGTCCACTTATTTTGTCTTAGGCTGGCAGAATCTTGCCACCATCAGGATCCAGTCAGGGCGTAGCATGATCGAGAAATGTCCAGTGACACATAACCTCTCAAAAATAATAATTTTTCTCTTGTTCTCAATATTCCAACTACACATGTCTCTCTTCAAGAGAGCAAATTATGCAGTGATAATTTTGACTACTGCGCAAAACCTTTTGCATTCACCATCTTTATTTAATTTAACTTGAAGCAATCTTAAATTAAACTGGCCTTATTTATCTGTTTATCCCGTGAGAACAATTCTAAATGAAAATTGAATGTAAACATAGTACTATGTATTAGGAATGTGATCTTTGAATGATTTTTGTTATGTGGCTTTATGACAGTGTTGTTTTGGATACACTCCATTGCTGGTGTGGTGGTCCACTACATCTACGTACTGAAACTTGCCTCGGCATTCACTAAGTCTCACCTCTCAGTCAGTAGAGCATTCTCTCTCATCTCGTAGTTGGGGCGGCCCATAAGTGAAAATACATAGCTTTATTACCAATGCAAAATCGTGGTTTAGTTTGCATCAAAAGAAGTTAAGCCTTGCTTTTATAACTGTACTTTTAACTGGCAATAAGACTTGCAAATTTTTTACACCATGTGCTCACATCTACACCTTTTACAAACACAGATGGGCTCGGCCATAGCACACAAATAACAGTAGAAACACTTATACTAGCTATTTCATCTCCTCAGTATAAATATTTGTCGTTCTCATCACTCTCATCTTGTCCAGACGCGTTGCCACCAGTTACTAACTGCCTATGCATAGCGATATAAAACGCCCTGCACACCCCCGAAAACGCATCCTCCCTCTTGCGCCTCTACCACACTAATAAGAAGGGCCTCCTGGCTACCTCCAGGGACCACTTCTTTTTGCCGGAAGTATGTCTTCGAAAATGGCCACTTCCCATAAAAAGAACATTGTTAATTGATGTACCTACCGATGTATTCAGATTATAACCAAATAAAAATATTCTTCTTATATTAAAACAATAAGGCCATGAAATAAAATATATTCGTTAAGGCGTAACAAATGTTAATGTAACAATAAACAAACTCCACCATCCACATGGCCAGAAATGTATGGTCAAAACAAACACTACTACATGAAAGCGTAATCCAAAGCTGCGGCCGGGTAGTTTGAGTCCAGACTCGGGGTTTTAGCCTATTTTTGGCCCGTCGCACAAATTTAATATAAAATATACAGTATGTTTATAACTCCTTAGTATATAAGTTTAAATATTATGCCGTCAACATCAAATAATTGGTCTGGATACACTCGCTACTACTAATGCTAATTACCCTCCGTATTTTGAATGATAAAATTAACGTCTCGGCCCATCATAATAAAAACAACAATTATATAGAATTTACACATTGCACAGGTTAATGCCGAGCACTGCTGTCCTCATTTGGATTTTCTCCCTGTGGTCATATGTTCTTATTAGCCTATCATTCTTACATTACACTTTTAAACGAGCACATTAACCTAGATAACGCTTGTTTCAAACTCCTGGATGCTGATGTACACCTATCACACAGAAGCTAACATAGGCCGGGTTCCCAAAATACTACCAAACGACCGAGAAAATATGATCATGGCTGGACTTAAACCAACCATAACACATAGCTCAGCATCCTGGAATCCTGTGTGCCCAATACTGACGCAGGGATAATGTGAGGAAAAATGAAATAGAAACCTATACCACTTACTTTTAATCTGCGAAAGCAACGACTTTTTCCACTGTGAAACGGAAAGAAATGTATAGACAAGTAATAGAAAATATAAAAAAGAAACTATGGATCAAAGTGGAGTGCGATGGCCAAGTACCTCACACTGACAAATGTGTCTTAGTTGCAAATGTTCCACAGTTGCATTCAAAGACTAAGCATGAGGATACTGTGTAATAAGATAAGTTACAATTTAATATTGGATAGAAAAGGGCATGAATATTTGCATGTAGGTACTCCTGGATAGAGACATACAGTACGTTGTTGGATGAGATTTCTTCTCTTAGAAGCGCAATGTTTCTCTGGCCAAACCAGCTTCTTCAGGCAGTGAGTGGAAACATTCCAACCAGTGAAACATCGCACTCATGCATCAACAAGACAAAGTTTGTCATTAAACTTTATGTAGTTGTCTATCCACGAGTACCTTCATGTTAGTACTTATAGCCAGTTTTTTATAAGTGATATTGAGGTGTAACTACGTAGTAGCCTAGCAGCCTATTTCCCACCTTTATTTCAACATATGTCAGTAAAACCCTCTTGTAGTGTTCCCACTCATGTTTTCCTAGTTATAATGCTACCTTCATTTGGTCCCTCAAACTGATTTGTAATAGGAAATTACCCTGTTATAATGTTTTCCCATTTATAATGTAAACATTTTTTTTGGTCCCTTGAAAAACATTATAACAGGGTTCTACCTATAAATAATTGCAATGTTACAAATTATGCATGAGGTAATGACTGGTAAGTTACAGCCTTGAAGTTAGCTAAATTATGTGTAGCTGTGTCTTGGAACATGTTACATTGTGTATGAATCTTAGACATGTAGTGAACGTGTAGTGTGCCTGCCACAATGACTCTTTTTCTAGCTGACAGCAAGTCTCAGGTACAGAGAGCGCGGTATGAAGCTTCAAACTGGAAGTATAAATATGGCTATAACATCCCAGTTGATGTGTTGTGCCGGCGTATTGCTGATATCTCGCAAGTGTACACGCAGAATGCAGAGATGAGGCCCCTAGGGTGCAGTGAGTATATTGATAATTTTTTTATGGTGTTGTTTGTTGCTCAAAAGTTTGCTACTTTCATGGCTTATGAGGTCCGTTGTGACCAGAGGCGATCAAATATCATTAAACTGTCTTTTCAGTTTTGTTTAAATAAGTTATTATTTAATATATATATATATTTTTTTTCAGTACGAAAAACTTACACAGAGATGCACAAGTACTTACAGAAACAGTATTTGCAGGTTGGAGAACACACAAAATGTAGAACAACACATTTTTACACGGTTGCAAAGTTTCGGAGGCCAGGCCATCTTTCTCGGGTGGTAGATGCATGCAAATGCTCTTCAGCGGCAGCAGCGTGTACTGCACTCTGTCTGCAGTTGTCTGTACTTAGAGATGGCACTGTACTGTGGCTCTTTGTGGCAGAGCAATGAATCATTATCTCAATCTTGGTTTTCTATGCTGCCATATGCCGTGCTGCGAATGCCTAGATACTTGTTAATCTGACCGGGCGAGTGAGATAAAGGATTTAGATACATGCTGACTCGGTGGAGATCTCCCCATGGTCCTGTGCGCTGCAAGCTCGGCTTGTCCCAGTTGGCTGGCAGCCGCAGGCGCACTGCAGTTTTCTTCTCTGATGGTAGTATTGGCGTTGCCTATTTACCACTTACGAGCTAAAATCAGATGTTTAAGTGTTCACACTTATCTTTATATTATTGAGTGTTGACCAAAAATCTCTCACACTCTCATTATCCACAAAAATGGCAGTATTGCAATGTTTTGTATCAGGAAAGAGGAATGTGTCATAAGTAAGGTGTTACATGATTTTATTCTGTGTTTGCGACATAGATTTTAAGGTCATGTTTCCCTGTTTTCGCAATCATTATTTTTTAAGTCTGAATGGAGCCGATGTTAAAAATCTGTGTGTCAGTTTTGTTTAAAATGGCTTCCACCACGTTGGCTAATTTTTTCGAGATAGTAAATACTATGGTGTTATCTAATTAAGTTAATTAACAATATTTTTGTTAATTGACGTTTTAGTAGAGCCACAATTTTATGGCGAAAAGATTTTTTGCAACATTTGGTTTCAATGCGTTATGCGCATATCTGCAGCTCTGCTCTGTTACATTGTCTGTGATTGGATGGTTTTACTCTCACTTGCCTGCAGACGTACGGAGTCACAATAATCTTGCAAAAATATTTACGTGACAAAATCGTGGCCCAACTTATTAGTCATGTATGATATGTTTTCTTGAAATAATTTGATAATACAGTAATTACTGCAAAAGCCAGTTCAAAAAGTACAGCTAAACAGGTTTGTGATATGTTCTCATTTATACAACAGTATAAACTGTGGAGCATGGTCTTAAAGTGCGTTTCCTCATGCAGTATAGTAAGAATATTTTACAGTGAATTTTATCAGTGTTATAAAACTTTACCATATGTGAATTGTAAGGTTTGTTGTGACTTTGAACTTCTGCCAATTCGGTTACGGTGCTTCTGACATCAGCAAAGTTTACAAAACTACAGTTTAATTCACATGTAAATGTAAAAAGGTGTTCAAACTGTTTGTGTCATAAAATGCAACAAAGCAAAGCTCTTTGATTTTTCTTAAAACTGCTTCAAAATAGAAGACTTAGAAAACTTCACACAAGGCTTTAAATGTCGCTATGCTTATTTGGTTCAATCAAGAACGATCAGACTGGACACCCATGTCAGGCTCAAAGTGCTTGGAGAAAGCAAAATTCTTTCATGAAGCTTTAGACACAGAGATAGGGTTCAGCGCAGCCTCTGGATAGCTAACCAGGTCTAAGCAAGGCTACAGAATCCAAGAAATTAAAACTATAAGGAGGAAAACTAAGTGCTCACATACAAGTTGCAGAACAGTTTTGTACGTAATTACAAGCATGGTCTGTATGCATGCACATGGAGCAGCGAGTGATTGCTGCAGACCCATGCTGCTGGCACGGCTTCCTGGGTGGAGAGTAAGGGCGGCAGCTGTCTTGTTGCTCTCTCTCCAACCTCTCTTCCCCTAGGTCGAACTAGCCAGCATGCATAAGGTAAACAAGTCACGCGCAAGGTGGCAGGTGGCATCATACACAGACACATAAGAATATTATAAATTATTCATTGGGTTTTAAAATTTGTAAGTCACAAAGTTCTTCTCATAAATTGAGTGATACATGAAAACAACTGGAAACTCTTGAGTTTTTTCCCACAAGGGTCATTCCATTTCAGTTCAACCAGGCCATGACACCCACCATCTCAGATTTTAATGAAACTTTTTGTACTTGTTAATACCATCATGTTATGAAACTGTACCAAATTTTTCCTCCCTGGGCCAAGTAGTTTTTGAGAAAAAAATTGTTAAAGTTGGTGCAAATCCCCATGAGTGTAATGTCAATGATGTATCTAGCAACAACAGACTGTCAAGTAAAAAATTTGCAGATCTGTGACCTAAGTACATACCTGCTTCAAAATTTTACCACATAGC
>PNEQ01068706.1:0-16042 GCA_003012365.1 Medauroidea extradentata | reverse complement strand
TCCTCCGCAACGATCGAATATGTTTGTAAGGCCAAGAACTGCACAAACTTTCACCATAATGTGTAGTTAACAAAAAACTAAAACATTTTCATTCAGCTCAATGCTATATTTACATGTTTTTGCCACCACTAGCTCTATCCTTGTCTTTAAACGTCGTCTGTTGGCCGGCTTCAAATTTGCTCAAAGGCTTCTACTCCATTGACTAATACCTCCATGGCCTTGCCATTGTACCAAACATTTTTTTAAAAATAAAAAAAAAAAGTTGGTTGAGCGACCGACTTGGATACGAGGGGTTCTGGGTTCGATTCCCAGGTCTAGCTGGGTGTAAAATTTGTGTTTGTCCGTTAGAGTCATTGCACTTGTAAGAGTCACCAACAACTGTCACAACTGGGGAATTGTCAAATACTTAAGCTGTAAAGGGGGGATGTTTGGCTCGTTGGCGATGTTGTGACCTCGCCAAGGAGCCTAACATTTCTATATAAAAAAAAGTGGTTAAGGTAATAGACTTCTAATTTAAGGTTTTCGGGTTCAAATCGCACCTCTGCCAAGAAATTTAACTTTGTATAAAAACATGCAGTACATGATTAGAAACGTGGATAGTATCTCCGAAATAGGAAAATCGGCGAATAATTAATTTATTTTCTATTTTAAACAACCGGACAATGGCAGGATTGTCACCTAAAACATTCTTATTGTTTCACTCAAACAAATGCAGCTTGGTAAACACAAACATATTTCACCAAACATATTATTTAGTTCTACCAAATGTATATTTGTTCTGCCATATCTGAACGTACCATTTGTTTGAGGGAAACCAATTATATTTTATAGTGCCATTTCTTTTTCTCAGTGTGGGCTATTAGACGAATATGACTGCTGCTGTTGCTCGCCATTGCCGTCCGCATGGACAAACACAACACTCAGTCCTGAACCCGGGAAGGTTATGTTAAATTTCTTCTCCCCGACCGAAAATCAATCCCAGGGCCCATGACTCTTATCTACTTAGCCAAGCAGTCGTACGAAGTTATATACTAGAATACATTTTAAGATACCGTATAGTATTATATTTAAGATATAATATCCAGTCTCCAAAAAAAAATCAAACAAAAACGTGATTTTAGAATTACGTGCAGAATCAAAGGGTGATCCAGTTGTACATAATCTTGCCATCAGTAATATACAGGATGCTAGGGAATTAATTGTAGTAAATTTAATGAGCAGTAGATGACGCAAGAACCAGCTTTTATTGCCAGTGAAGATGTGACATTAAATGACTCCCCGCATAGTTGCTTGAGCAAACACTAGTTCGCAGATTTGTATTCCACGCGTTCCGAGGCACCAGGTCTGTGGCTGAGAGGATGAGTGCGTGTGTTCCAGTGTATGCCACTTACTTACAAATATGTACCCATGCACATTTAAATAGGAAATATGCAATTGCAACTTCCCCACACACAACTTCAACTTTTAAAACATAACAGTATCATTAAATTGTTAATTGTAGATATATCTGAGCGAAGAAGGTATTATTAACATGCAAATGGCTCATGGCACAGACCACAATAGTGGCTCTTATAAACAGGATGTGAAAGGGTCACATGGGTTGATTATGGAAGACAGTCAAAAAAAATAAAATTAGATCGTGGACGCAAACTGCAACAGCTATAGCCACCAGACAGTGCGAGTCGTGCGAATTTCATTGTGAAAGATTTTTAAAAAAGTATATGTTAACTATTGGATTTTGTTTTGTTTTCACCGAAAACCATAGCAACTGCTTAATTATTAAGAAGCTAATAAGTAACAGTTTTATTTTTCAACATATCTCCATACATAAAAACTGTTATTACTTTTAGGCTGCGACATTTTGACATGCTGACATATTTGAAAACAATATTAAAATACAATACTTTGTTCATATAAGGTTGAGACAATGGAATAAGGGATCGGAACCGGAGACGAACATAGCAAACTGCTCTCGGCAATCTTCGGATCGGCAGCCGTCTTGGCTGATGTCACCTTTATCTTTATCTTTGACTTCAAGGTCTCCAATTTACAAAGCTTCAAAACAACTTCTAAAATTTTAAAAAATTAAAAATATATATTACTTTTTAACTAACAAACTACATACAGACAAAGAAACCAGTAATTGGTTGGTATCCAAATGGTTAGTAAACTTATGTAAATTATATTGAATTGGTATCCTGGATAGATTCTTGAAAAGCATCTTGAAGGATAGTTATGAATGAGAGTGTTTTGAATAGTTTCCTGGATGACAGTATCCTGAGAGGAATCCTGAATGATATTATCAAGAAGTATAGCATCCTGAATGGTATCCTGAATAGTTACCTGAATATTGTCTTGTATAGTGTCCTATCCTGAATGATAGTATCCTGAAATGAATCCTGAAGCTGATGAACCCTACTCACGAAAATTCGTGAAGAAGTCACGAAAATTCGCGAAGGTTCGTTCGCATGCATGGTATTTAAAATATAAGTATCATGGGACTGGCTGAACTGGAAAAATAATTTTGTTCTTATATGTGGTTTGGGCGCACAAAATGATAAAACTCGTGGGTATAGGAGACATTTTTTAAATACAGTAAGAGTTTTACGTTATATCTCATAACATTTTTCAAAATAAATTCCTCTACAATTTTTACGCTTCATAAAATCTGTTTTATCTTGAGGGTCCTGTCTCAATTCCTGTGTTTGGGCACACACAAAAAGGAATTGTTAGTGAAAACTAACGCTACTTGTTCAGAATTTAAAAACAAATTAAATTGTGAATGTGGTTTTCAGTTCCTCTAAGGAATTTGTAAATTATAGAGCTGTAAAATCACAATATTATATTATTTTTTTTCTATTCTCCATGTTAGAAGCTTTAGCTGGCTGGACATTTGAGCATGTATCCAGGTAATTATTCATTCAATCAACTGACTCCAGGAATATCATTCTGACATTAAGGGCGCGATTCACCTCAGTTTTCAACGTCTTTTTTTATTTTTATATTTGTACCAGATATTTTTCCCCCTTATTTTAGACATAAGTTGTGACTAAATCTTCCTCTTAGAAAATTGTTGTATTTCTCATAGTTTTCGCGTAATGAGTCGTAAACATCAAAATTTCCACTTTACGGTTTTATGTTCTCCACTAAAACCAACTGACATACCAAACCGAAAAAATTCACAGTGTATAACAATGCTGTACACTAAGAAATGACACATGTAAAATCAAAAAATTAAATATTTTTGTATTTAATAACCAATTCTGAATTTTGAAATGAAAATTTAAAAATTTCAAAAATTATTTAAAAATGCAAAAATGTGTTTATATTTTATTTTATATAGATCAAATCATAGCCTATGACATTATTATACATTGTGAATTTTTTTCGGCTTGGTATGTCCGTTGGTTTTAGTGGCGTACATAAAACCACAAAGTCTAAATTTTGACGTTTACGACTCATTATGAAAAACTATGAGAGATACAACAATTTTCTAAGAGGAAGATTTAGTCACAATTTGTGTCTAAAATAAGAAAAAAATATCTTGTACAAATATAAAAATAAAAAAAAAGACATTGAAAACTGAGGTGAGCCGTGCCCTTAAACCCCAAAAATGTCGTGATTCATTGAGAGTGTGAGAAAATTATCGAGGAGGGAGGATGTCCAAAGGTTAGTGTTGCCTCATACTGCGACACACGTAGGAGATGACATATCGAGAGTGGAAGAGGTACAGGATGATGTCATGTTATGGTGTCTCGTCGAAAGTGGGTGGGAAGGAGTGATGTGATGGGTGTTTGCCAGCAACTTAGTGTATTCATGTAAAGTGTAGTGGGGGAAACCAGTGTGTCACTGGAGTTATTCTGGGCATATATATATATATATATATATATATATATATATATATATATATATATATATATATATAATGTCGATTTTCTTAAATTAAATTGATTTTACACGAAAATATTTTATTCATTTAATATGTGTTATATTTAATTGAAATGCGAAATCGGAAAAAAATAGAATGGCTTGGAGGCTAATCACGTGGAATCTGAAATACAAATAATTTCCGAGAGACTTGGGAGGAAACACCTAGATAGCTACCTACATGTAAGTGCAACAAGAACTGGCAGAAGAGGTCGAAGACAAAATAGAGACCAGAAACAAGATGGCAAATAGAAATTTCTTATAATTTTTTTAATTTTTAATTTTTTAAAACTTATTGCGTTTATATGAATTTGTAATTCGAAATGTTATATTAAATTTGAGACCTTTAGGTCAAAGGTCAAGGTCAAGGTTAAGGTGACAAATCAAGATGACGGCCGACCTAAAAGTGCCGAGCTCGATCGGCTACGTTCGGCCACCGCTCAAATCCCTGATCTCAGTGTCGGCATACTCAAACTACTTATTCCATAGACGATATTTAAAATGTGTTGGCCTATCAAAGGCTCATCAAGCTGATGTTAACAACTTAAAACAGCTAAAATGTGTCTGTCAAATTTCACTTCTGTAATGATTAATTTGCTTCGCTATTTAATTTACTATCTATATTGTTATGTATGTATGATTTAAATACTAAATCTCCATGCAAATTAAATGTTTAATATTCGTAAGTACCGTAGTAATCATGTAGCTTACAGATTGGAACTGTATTATAGGTGATAGTAAATGGAGCAGAAGAGTCCCAGCTGCCATGTAACTATATAGAAAAACTGAAGAGAATTCGGCACAACAACAATTCGAATGAATATTTGTTTGTATAGCAATGGCCTGTGACGAAATACTGTGTGAAATACAAGCTAGTAAATGATAGTTGATTGAAACTATGTACAGACAACTATTTAAAAATTCTAACGTTTATTTTCACGAATACCAGCTTATTCAAATTCAAAGACATAGTAAATGCTGATGAAATATAAGAACCCAATATTGAATACTTTGCTGGCTTAATGTTGCAAAGGTATATGTGAGAAAAAAAATTGAAACTATAGATTTTGGCATGATATGGTTATGTATGTCAGTATCAGAGAGTCGTTTGATTTTTTAAATTTGCCATTCATAGATTTTTCCTCGTGTCAATTACCAAACAAAATAAAAACGTTCCGAAATATTTTATTTATTAATATACTATTACACGTTTAGCAAAAAGATAACTTGTGGGCAATTCTGAGCTCTTTGGGATAGAGGTCTTGTAATCAGAAATAATAAGAGTTTAACAAGTTGTTGATTTACTAGCCCACAAAGCTTACAAAAACACACAAACAGCAATCAACTATAACTTTCACAACACCCTTAATTCTGCACACAGTTACTACTGTGTGCACAGAAACGTTAATTAACTTTGACAACTAAAGAACAACAATCTTTACCATTAATCAATTTTACAATTCACAATACAGTTTCAGTCATATATCCAAAGTCTCTCAAATAGTGACAGTGTACAATCTTAACAGTCCGAAGTAGTGATGGCTCACCATATGCTGCGCAGCACTCCGAGGTCACCACTGTCTTCAGTTCTTCACTCTTGAGGTTTTCGGTTCGACTCCCGTCGCACACCTCCTTTCTGTCCGCCGACCAGCAGGCAGTCCTCTTGTTTCGCCCAATACTGCTCCGAAGATGTGTGCCTACTGCATCACAGTAGACTCTGACGTCACCAAGCACCTTCTTCTAGCACGATCAATAGCAAACTCTCTTCAAAACTGTAGATTCAGGGTTTCTATAGTCGGCAAAACAGTTGGGGAATCACCGCATTTCAGGGGTCTAAAAGTAGACATTACATCATACTTCGGACATGACTTGAGTTTCGTAGGCCGATCTCGTAGGGTAAAAGCGCAGTTAAAACAGGTATCTATGACGTAAGTAGTTCGTCGGGATTCCCACCATGAGGCAGCCCGACTTGTGATTCATGAGCTAGTCCAAAAGGCGTTTCGACACAGCTTCAAGCCATCCAGCCCTCAGAATCACAGCATGCAACAATACTTACTTGTGACACCCTAACACGAGCTCTACTTACAAAGTGGCGACTAGGTAACAGAAAGTATTTCACAACCGTTATCTCCTGACACACACAAATAAATTTGTAGGACTACGTACAGTATAATCAGAGTGAAGTTTCATTCTGTGGTGCATTTCCATTCAGTGGCGATGATTAGGAAATACGCTCAACTACAAATGGACTATACATGGGGTGCCTTGAACTGATAAGCGAGTACGATCTATTTCTTGCACAACATATAGCCAAATTTGCTAATATAGGCTGAGAAAAGGTTTTGTATATGTCCTCCGAGATCTGTGACGAATTTATGAACATCATGGGTAAACTGGTACTGGACAAAATCGTAAGCGAGGTAAAACTTTCTCGTTACTACTCTTTTATTATAGATTCCACACCTGACTGCTCTCACATTGATCAACTAGCTGTGGCTCTTCATTGTGTCTCTATTTCTGATGTTGCACTAAAGTAACGACTGCTAAATCTATTACCTGTTGACTGTTGTGTCACATGCTGCCATTTCCTTAGAAGAAGCTGTTGTGAAATGTCTGAGGGATTAAGGGTTAGAAATTTCACACTGTAGAGGATAGAGCTACGATAATGCATCAAACATGGCAGGTGCATACTCAGGGCTCCAAACAAGAATTAAAACATACAATCCTCTGGCATAATATATTACTTATACTGCCCATTCTTTAAATCTTGTAGGCTCTGCTGCTGCAGATTGCTGTACTGAGGAAGTTCTGTTTTTTTTTCTTTCTTTTGTTTAAAGCTGTATCCATTTTTCTCGTCTTCTACTCATGGATGGGCTGTTTTGAAGGCTATCCTTACAAAATAAATCATCTGTCGTGAAAAAGTTATCAGAAACTCGCTAGTCAGCCAGAGCTGACACAGTCACAGCTGAAGTATTTAGCACAAGACTCAATGCAAAAACCAGCTACTCGTTTTGAGAGTCACTGCCTTGAGAAGATCTTAAAGAAGTACGAAACTGTTTTCATGTTTCTCTTCTGGAACGTCATACTAGAAAGGATTGATAAAACTAACAAACTACTTAAGGTAAAAACTCTTAATTTGTCAAAGCAACAAAGGCAGTTACTTACCTTCAGTCCTATTTGCAAGAAAAAAGAGATGGGTTTGAACAGTTTGAGGCAGCAGCATTGAATCTTAGTAGTTTTGAAACTCCAATCTACCCAAGAATCCATAAAGGTGAAATATTCGTTCATGAAAACTATGAAACAGGTGTAAGCCGTGATGACAGAGAATATTTCAGAACTGGTGTGTTCATCAAAATCATTGAGTCACTTATTGCTAACTTAGGATGAAGAGGCTACGAAACATTAGCAAAACATTTTAAAATTGAAGCGCGACGCTCGCGCTCCTTTTCCAGTACAACCCGCCGTTTATTGGTAGCAAGGTGCCCCGTTGACGGAAACCACAGTAAATCCACCTTTTGTCAACATGTGTTGTTTCTAGCACCCCCGTGCTAATTCCGTCAACGTGGGTCAAACCGCCAGTAGGTAGTAGTGTTTCGAGGCCAGGGGTAACCTTGTCGTGTCTGAAAAATTCCCAAGTAATACTTTTTCGTACTTAACCTCAAACAACGGTAGAATCACCCCTGCGCCTCGTGGGCAAGTTGGACTCGCCCATGCAGCCAACTTTGCAGCCCAAGTCTTTTGTGTTAAATTTTCAAGTGCCTTTTCCTTAATTTGATGGCAACAGAAATCAGTAGTGTTTTATGTGTCTAATTAATTCTATAAATATTTTTAATGTTGAAAGTTTTCTTTTGTGCTACCTAATTTAAAATTCTAATGAAATCTTAAATAACTGAAAATCATATAAACTCTCCCACAAACCAAATTTGGGATGCTATTCAGCAATGTATAAACTTCCAGTATTTTGGGGCCTTCGCCCCTATGTTTGTAAGTGTATTTTGTGTTTCGGCGGTTGCTTCTTGCGCTTGGCCGGACGAGGTCGCCGGCGCGGGAAGAAATCGTCAGTTAGCGCTAGGCGGTGAATCGAGGTAGACAGACACGCGAGTCACTTCGAGCCCTACAAAACTTTGCATCATTCATAGCATATCAATAGTTTACATTTTCAACTGCAGAACCGTAATTCCCTTTTTATTGGCCCGGAGGTGCCCCTCAACCCCTGCAACTCAACCGCCCAGGGGCCTTAAGTAAATAATTTGTCACCGACATGGTGTTTTTAACTGCAGTGTAGCCCACCGGTCGGGCTTTGTTTGGAGTTTGTACGGAGTATGATGCTTAACAATAAATACGGATATCATTGAGGTACGTATTTCATTGGCTTGCCGCTTCACGGCCATCAGGGCGCGGGACCTTCAACCCGCGCTACCGAGTGTGTTGTGTAGGGTGTGTCTATTGGTGTGCTAAGGGCGTGGGGAACGCCAAAAGATTCCCCTGCTTAAGTATTCACGACAATGAGCGGGGAGTATTATTTCTACGACATCGGCCACATGACCCTGTAAAATAGAGTCTGTCTCTCATTCTGAGTGCCCGTTCTCTCTCTGCCCGCGTCAATTTGTCGCCCAACTTGTGAGACGTCTGACGGAATTTGCTCTTCATGATCTTCGCGCGAGAGCAGTGCGCGTACGGACTCCGAGTGCGCCAAACCCATGCGGTCGCCATTATTGATTGCAGAAGAGACAGAGTGTGCGCGAGGCGGCCATTTTGCGACCGCATTCCAGCACACACACCCCACCCCCGCCCATCAAGGAGGTGGCAGCACGAGCGCTCCAGGACAGTTTCCCCTCCGCCAGGTATCAATCGCTGGAGTTACCTTCCCTACCACGCCGTGCGAAAGGATACTGCCGCGCGGAGGTCGGTAACCTCTCGGGACAGCTGATCGCCAGCGCCGCGCGCACTGCCATGTTTCCACGTTATGGTCTGCCACGGCGGGCACGGAGCCATCGGCCACGTGAGCAACGAGTGCTACGAGCCTCTGCCTGAACAACTGGAAAACCATAGATGCCACGTGAAGTCGTTGCTACCGAACTAGCACCCACATAACATCTTCCACGACAACCGTGACTTTCCACTGGAGGCGTCGCCCACCGGCGTCCCTGCATGGACGTGTGCGAAGTGTGGGTGGAAACAGGAAGTGGATGGTTGGACTGTTCCGAACGCGGCTGCATGTACATGCAATATGCCAAAATCGGCAATTAAAAACGAACTCAACAACAATGATGTCATAAAACTTGAAATGTGTGACAGTCTGGTTTGTCTACATCCTGGACAGTGTACCGTACCATGGGTGACATGTTCCGCTCGGTACCACGAGGGGAGTTTATCAGCCGCGGAAATGGTGAAGGCACACACGGGACTCTTACGGTGCGACGTGTGCGAAACGGCCGTGGTCAGCATGAAGGCTACACCGGCGCATTCACTCAGTGCAGGCAATAGCGCGAAAAACAAGGCAACAGCGCAGTGCACACGGAGAGAGGTCAAGCTGCCAGAGACACAGGTATGCGAGTATCGAAGCCCATGTTGCCACGCGGCAATAGTCGCAACGTTGCGGTGCAAGTACTGCGGACAGGCGCACACGCGGAGTACCTAGTCGCAGAGGAACGTCAGACAGTAGTCGGGACAGGTTTTTTTGCTTCGGGTGCATTGTAACCACCCGTCAAACCTTGCAGGAACCACTGGACTTTCACAAGCCTTCCTTGAGAGTCATGCACCCAGTGCACGACACCACACCGCAAACCACGGTTACGGTGATCCAAACCGTGTCCATGCCACCCACGTTCACGAGCACCCGGAGCGCACCAGTGACGTCATGCGTGACGGAGAGAACAGACCGGTCATGTCAACACCACGTTAGTTCCAGACATTACCAACCTTTGCTGGAAGGATGAGCGAAGACCCGAAGGCATTCCTGGATGACTGAGAGCCGACTGTGCTGGTACGGCATGTGCGAGGAGTGGCCTCATTGCATTGGGAGGCAGCTGACGGGTCCAGCCAGTAAGTGGTGGTCGGGCATGACACGGTACGGGATGCCGTGGAGAGAGTTTCGCGGACTGTTTGTGTCACATTACGGTGCAACATTCACTTCACTCCAGGCGCAGAGCCGCATGGCGTTGGAAGCGCAGGGTGACGAGCAGCTTGCAGCATTCGTGTCGAGTAAGTACCACGGGCTACGCAAGTACCAACCACACCTCAGTATGTGCCAAGTGCTCACCGCCATTGCTGAAACCGTGAGCCCAGAATTCCGTGTGGTGCTAGTGCTACTGCTGACCTACGAGCCGGAAGAGTTTATACAGGCTGTCGCGCTGTTCGACAGGGTCACACTGCAACCACACACACCCCCGAGCGGGAGCGGTGGTGCACACCGGCCCACAACATCGGCGCAGTCAACACTGCCGAGGCAGCAGGCAATCGGCGGCGAACATCAGCGCCGAAGGAGTGAAAGGTATGCGAGTGAATATTCAAAGGGTATTGTTCATGCCGACAACAAAACACGCCGCCCGCTGGATTACAGCAAGCCACCACCATTCCCTTGTCAATTTTGCCACGGTAGTCAGCCACATTGGCACACAGATTGACCAAATGCGCCAAGCAGACCCAGGCAGGTTGGGAACAGTGGCAGAAACCAGTCGGGAAATAAACAGTATGGATCGCGGTGCCTGACGGCACCGCGCACCCCAGTGTAAACATAAACATCCAGGCACCACAAATCACTCTCCTCCAGCAGATTCATAGCAAACACCATCCTTCAATTAAAATTCTTTTAACTATAAACAACCTCCGCTGCAATGTGTTGGTGGACACAGCAGCTTCACACAGTTTCGTTCGGCCAGAATTTGTAATTTCAAAATCAATCTCAGCAATAGACCAGCCTGTCCGCTTAGCTTTCGAAGGTGCAGAATGCCACACAGTAGGCCGAGCCACCATTGTTGTTCACATAAGAGACACAGGGGTGTCATTTGGGGCTACAGGGGGGGGGGGGCAAATGCCCCCCCTGGATTTGGAATTTTTGTGTATAAACATATATTTTTTTTGTATTTTTAAATGTAAATAATGCTAACTTAAGGACATAAAACGGAAGTTTTATTATTAAAGTATCTAATTTATATATGCTTAATTAATAAAAAAGATGCAACAAGGTCACTGTCGTCACAAAACAAAATCTTGCCCCCCCCCCCTGGAAAAACCTGAAATGACGCCCCTGAAGAGACATTCAAACAATCATGACAGCTTTGGTTACACCGGAGTTAAGGGAGGATGCCATACTGGGCCTGCCTTGGCTCACGGAACAGAACATGGTGGTGAAGCCCGCGGCGCGACGCATCCACTTCGTCACCGTCGAGTGTAGAACAGCATATAGTACAGAAGCCAAATCCGATATCTGTGCCCCTGCAATTAAGTTAGAGGATATCTCGAACGATGTACCCCTTGCCTACTGAGAGGCTTTTCAGCGCCTATTAGACGAGAGGAGGAAAATGTTCGCGGCTAATGTTATCTTAAGACACACTGCAGTAACGGAACACCAGATTTGTCTAACCACCCAAAAACCTATTTACACACCGCCTAGAAGTTATATACCACGCCAAGCAAAAATCATTAAAGAACAGATAAAGGAAATGTTAGCTGACGGAGTGATTGTGCCGGCCAATAGCCGTTATAATTCCCAGATCACACTAGCCCCCAAGTAGGATGGTATGTTGCGCTTCTGCACGGATTTATGCAGCATGAACCTTGCTACAGAAAATTTGGCCTCACCAAACATTGTCGCCGTGTGCCTGTCTAGAAGTGCGTAGTTATTAATTATTGAGTATCGTGGGTGGTGGATGGGTGCCACCTGGACATGAACTGGCCCAGGTTGGTAGAGCATGATTCTGGGCGTGTGACGTTCGTGGTGGTCCCTAGACGAGGCTGCGATGACAGAAAGGGGAAAACAAATGGTGTTGGTGATAGCTGAAAATGTTTAAATACTTACTCTGTTGACTCTGAGATGTTAGCGGAGTAGGACATAGGATACTACTGAAATTATATAGGCGACTCTTGGGGCGTCAGGTTAGAGTAAATTATTTATTACCCTGGCACAAGTTATTACACACACGGTTGCTGAGCAGACTGTGGTATTTTAGCAGGGAGCTACAAGGGTGGAGTGATATGCTCCAGTGTGAGTGCGTGAGGAAAAGGTGCAAGTCTCTTTGCATGCACGTAGCTGTCATGGTTGCGCTAGGCGGCAGCGTTCACAGTTACTAGCACTATTCTATTTTTTTACGTTGATTGCGGGAGAAGGTCCGTCCCTTAAATGTTACGTTAAAGCGTCTGGCCCATGTGGCGGGAATCGCAGACTAACAATTGCAAAATTCAGGACATTAATATTATACTCCCTGCGGGGACGTGAAATGATTAAATAAAATATGTTCTGGTAAAATTAAAGAAAAGACTTACAGCACTGTCGATGTCGGTTGATTCAAGATTTTAGTTCAGACCCGTGGGACGGAGCTCGCCACACACATGTCCGCACTGGACAATGTCTAGAGGTTCACTGTCATAGCCTCTGGAAAAACGGGGGTTACACACCACTTAGGAACTAATGATCTGCAACCACCCTCTTAAAATATAGACAGACATACATTACAAATCACTGAGAACAATTAGTATATTTATTATGCATGCAGAATTCTGTGTATGTCTATTCTTATATCATATTTAAACACTCAATTGGCTAGTTTGGCCAGGCGTTCGTGACACATCGCTCATAGACGTAGCGGTGTGGTTGAGGGGGGGGAGGTGTTGTCACTGGACACTACTCTGATGCACTGCGGGGTGGATTCCACACGCTAGGTAACTTCGACTCGTACGACAACTGAACTGCCCTCGCGGCCGGTTATTGTACCTCGGCGCCATTGCGAGTGCCAGGGAGCGGGCCCCAGGTGCACGGCCTTGTCGTGTGTTGGCATTTGGGCTCCCACAGTACGATTACAACATCAGCTTGAAAAATTCACTGCGAACAATTGGACCTGCGCAGCGGCTACTGGCAAGTTCTGGTGCGAAAGAACGGCCGGGAGAAAACCGCGTTCATATCCCCGGACAGCAGCCAGTACCAATATTGTGTTATGCCATTTGGCCTCAAAGGGGCACTCGCGACGTTCCAGATGATGATAGTGCAGGTGCTAAGTGGCCTGGTGGGCGATTTCACGTTAGCCTATCTTGATGACATACTAATATGGTCCAATACATGGGAAGAACATCTGATTCACCTGTCACTCGTCCAGGAACAACTGGCCATAAATGGGCTGACCTGTGCGGTACCAAAATGTCACATAGGGAAAGCGGACATAGAGTTTCTGGGCCACATGGTGAGCGAATAAGGAATCAAACCCAACGCCGAACACCTGCGTCTTGTGGAGATATGCTAGCCACCGGCCACGCGCAAACAACTGTGCAAGTTCTTAGGACTGATTAATTGGCTGCGCTAACATATGAAAGATTTTGCAAGCATAACAGCACTATTGATGGCGCTCTTGTCGCCGCAGATAATGTATAGCTGGACCATGCAAGCCGACCGGGCATTCCAGTAGACCAAGGAGGCGTTCACACAATGCGAGATCCTAGCCCACTGTATCTCCAAATGGATGCAAGCCAGGAGGGGATCGGTGCGGTGCTGTACCAGTGCTGCGACAAGGGGAAAAAGTGTGTGATTGACTTCTCGAGCGCTAAGTTCGGTCCCACAGAGAGGCGATACAATGTCAACGAACAAGAGTGCCTGACAATCGTGTGGGCCATGAGATGGTACCGTGCCTACCTGGAGTACCAGCGCTTTGTTCTGTGTACAGAAAACAGATGCCTGGTATGGTTACAATCCATGCACGAAGCACATAGCAAGCTTGCCAGGTGTTCAATGGCGTTACAAGGGTATCATTTCGAGGTGGAACACGTCGCAAGAGATGACAACCAGCTGGCCGACGTATTGTTGCATGCACTGTGTGCAGATCTCATTGTACGCGATGACACCAACTTAGAAGATCTTCTGCCACCTGGGCCATGCCCAGCTGACGCACAACTATATCAGCTGGTCACGCGATGCCAGAGACCAACATCAACACCATTTACGAGCAAGTTGTGTCTGCGCAGCGTGAATGCACCATATGCCAGAGTAGACAACAGAAGAGCGCACAGGGGATGGTGAACAACTGGCGAGTGATGGACAAAGGGGTTGAAAAATACCCCCTCTCGCGGGACAGGCCCTGGAGACTGTTCATGCCCTAACGTGAAAGGAAATGCGTGCTCTGCAACGCCCACGACGGGCATTACACCGGCTTCCCAGGTGCGTGCCAGACAGTCCGGAACAACAACTGACCGTTCTACTGGCCAGGGGTAACCTGTTCAGTGCAGAAATAGGTAAGGGCTTGCGAAACGTATAACAAGTACAAAGGGCTGACAGTGAGCAACTACAGCAGCCACTCCTGCCTGAGTGCCCTTTTTGAAACTGTCGCCCTGGACATCACAGGCCCATACGCTCCACGAATGGCAAGCGCTTCATCCTGGTTGTGATGGACATGTTTTCAAGGTGGACGAAAGTGTACGCTGTCCCTAGCACATGTGTCAAAAACCTTGTGCGCACCTTGGAGACAGGATTTTATGCGATATGGCGCTACCCCTGGACACTGCTCACTGACAATGGGTCTCAGTTCACTGGGAAGAAATGGAGGGACGCATGCGAGAAGTGGGGCGTCTACCACCACACCACGCCAGTGTACCACCCGTGTGCTAACCCCACAGAGTGCTGGAATCAAGACCTGAAGATGCAGCTCCACCTCCGTGTGGGTAAGAGACATGAGACCTTGGCCGAACACCTGCCCACAGCTCTATTTACGCTCAGCTGTCTGGTAACCTAACCACCACCCTCGCCTGCATCATGTTTTTCGTAGAAAATAATTCTGACGATCCTGTTTTACATGCTCGCCAGTATGTCAGTTTATGTGCTACTGGCACTCCTAGCATTATGTATTGAAAGTAGGGCCAATATGTTACACAGTTGTTTTTTTAGGCCTGCAGATTCAGTATTAAGGAAAATGTCATTCAGCTAACAAGTGTTTTCGCGAAGATACGTAAATGTATTGAGGGAGAATTTGACCATGTGTAGTACAAAAAATGATCGTCACAAATAACGAGCTTTGAGGTGTACTAGTGGTGTATGTAGTATGTGTTTTATTGACATTTTAGAATTTGGAGCTCTTGTGGCCTGTTGCCGATCGATCTGTATTATAAGACTAGAGACAGGTGCTTATCCAGTGGGGTCGGGGGAGCAGAGGGTCCGGGTATCCCTTTTAACTTTTATATATAGTTATCCTTTTTATTGTAGTATTCCAATTTTTGTTTAGAAAATTCTTAAAGTAGCACCATTTTGCAAATTAAGCACTAAATTTTTCCAGGGAGGTAACCTTCCCCCTCCCAAAAAGAGAGCTAGATCCACCACTGACCAGAGTGCAGAATATACTGCAGGAGCGAACCTGTTACACATATAATGTATGTGGAGAGATATTGTCGAAGGTACCATTACGAAAGTGAATGAGTGTATAATTTTCTGATCGTGGCAAAGAATTTGTATCCGCCATCGGGTTTAGTTAAATACAAATCTTTTGTTACAAAAATTTCTATAAATCAAGTGTGTGCATTGTACGTTTGTTATCGTTGGGATTTGTGATCATTATTATGTTTTAGTTACAGTAATATCTGGACAAAATGTGCCCAACATGAATTAAATGCGGTATTTATTTTAGGCAGCTTCTGGTGGCATTAGAATGTGTTTAAATAGGTTGTAGAATGTGCCCAACATGAATTAAATGCGGTATTTACTTTAGGCAGCTTCTGGTGGCATTAAGCCCGTGTGCCACGATGGAATGACCTGTACAAGCACTTGCGCAAGTTCTTGTTTCCTAGCCTCCATGGAAGCAGCTGTGGAAGGTTCTATGGAATAAAACTGTGCCACGATACCAGAACAGGGTTGTTCATACATCCATGATTCAATACATTGTTTATATACTTGTATGCTGTGTTATGTTTACATCATTACTGT
>PNEQ01068690.1:0-27610 GCA_003012365.1 Medauroidea extradentata | reverse complement strand
GAATGCAATCATCCCATCTGGACCTATGGATTTGCTATCGGTCGATTTGTTTGGCCCACTCCCATCATCCAGAGGAGGTGTGAGGCATCTATTCGTAGTTCTAGACGTTTTCACAAAGCATGTCATCTGCTATCCATTGAAGCGAGCCACTGCTTCCGCTTGTGTTGATGTTCTTCTTGATAAGTATTTCCCAGCCTTCGGAGTAGCTAAGAGAATAATCAGCGATCATGGGACTCAGTTTACCGCGGATGTTTGGAAGTGGGAACTGTTATGGAAGGGAGTGGACATTGTGTATTCTTCAGTCCGTCATCCCCAAGGCAACCCTGTAGAGAGGTGCATGCGTGAGATTGGGAGATTGTTGCGATCGTGTTGCCATGAACGTCATTCCACCTGGGCAGATGCAGTTCCCTTGGTCAACGAATTTCTTAATCTTCATGTCCACGCAAGCACAGGTTTCTCACCTCGTGAGCTGGTAGAGGGAAGAGTGGTGTGTGACACTTTGGCAGTGAGTGTCGAGTTTCCAGCTGAACCTAGCATTGATGTCCCCAAAAGGTTGGTCGCAGTTAGGGAGAAGTTGAGGTTGGAGGCGGGAAGACGAAGTAAGAGGCAAGGGTTGCTACACAAGTCTTTTCAAGTAGGGGATAAAGTCCTTCTAAGAGTGTCTGATCGCAGTAGGGCAGCCACAAGCGAAATGGGGAAGTTATTTCTTCCATATGACGGACCATATTTGATCACCAATGAAGTTGGGCCTAACTCGTGGGAACTTAATAAAGTCATCGAACCCAGGGAGGTGAAAGGAGTGTACAACTCCTATCTTCTGAAACCTTTTAAATCATTGTAATTGCTGGGTGTGTACATTTGGTTTCTGGTTTTGTAAGTCTTTATTTTCTGCCACAGATAAGGCGATCATGGTTTGTGTATTTGGACGCTGGAGTCTGGAATAGTTTTAACTGAAAATTCACATCACTTCCTCTTACTGCTACTGGGCTCACTTGCGACCAACTCCGCCCGCATTACCACTACTTCAAATGTTAAAAACGGCAATTACACAATTGACAGTTGTATTTAAAATCTGTCCTCTCGCGCCATCGCGCCCGACAAACCATGCTTCCTACAAATTGGTTACGGCGTCAGCACTCGTGATAACATCCTTCTTCTGTGACGACTCGGAACCAAGAGGCCTGAGGCCCGCCACGCTGCCGGAAAAAGCTCGGCCTTTCCCCCACTCCCGCGACAGGGCGGTGACGTGATTTCCGCCGCTAAACCTATAAACCTCTAGCGTCCAGTCTGGATGTAACTTATATAATATTAAATATGGGCAAAATACAGAAAATTATACCGATTCCAAAAATGTACAACACTTGATGTTTAAATTATTCTTTCATATTAATTTCTTCACTAAACAAATGTAGTGATGTCAGTAAGACCTAGTGACGTCAACAGGAAAAACCTAACGTTCCTCCAGGCATCGCTTGCCCACGTGACCGAGGGCAGGGATGCTATTTTCTTAGCCAACAAGACACAAGAATATTTTCTTTTAAACATTAAATTTTACCAATGCTATAACTTTCAAGATATTGGTTTTATACGTTTTTCACAAGAGAACAAAGTTGTTTAATTTTAAAATTCAGCTTCCAGAAGCATATTTATTACAAGTTTATTTTAATTTTAACGAGTCTTGACAAACAATGGACTTAGAATATTTCCTTTCAATTTCATTACACAAACTGCTTCACATACTTTGCATTATCTTACATCCAGACGTGATTCCTGCCAGACAACCCATATCGCGAGCCCATTAGCAGCATTACAACGTGGTTACAATGCAAAAAAAGCCAAAAAAATGTCACATGAAGTTCAGAAAACAATTTGTAACATTGTAGGGTTCCACTTATGTATTATTTTATTTTGCTTTAAATTTTTTTTTTGTATTTTAATTTAATAATAATAGCTAAAGGTAACTGTTCTTTTGGAGAAAAGTTTGTGGTATTTTATTGTGTAATTATTTAATTTCAAGTTAGGGTATAATGATAATAGCTATGACCAGAGGGCCAGGTGGAGAAGGCACAGCTTTGTCCTTGTTGTGCTCTGTGCCAGTTTTTATGCCCATATTTGGCTACGGTTAGGTGATGTGTGCTCGCCCTTGAGTTTTCAGTTTTTGTGCCCATATATGGCAATGTTTTGTGGCCCGGTTTTTGTTAGTCGTGTTGGGTGTAGCACACAGACAGGGGAAGTACCGGTGTCACGTGCTCGGAGCCAGCCAATCGCGGCGAAGTACGCAGTGACCTCGATACTTTTTCCTGCAAGCCTGCCTCCATCTTCGGGGAAGAGAAAAAGTCGCAACTCCGAAGAAGACGGACGTCCGCGGGGCTGTGGCCGGAAATACTATATAAATGTGATAGAGCGTGAAAATGTACTGTGCGCGAGAGGCACCCTTGGCCGGAACTCTCTATTTTGAATAATGTGTTAAATTACTTTCGGACAAAAATTCTATTCTACTAAATTTTTTTTTCTCGTGTATGTGGCCGTAGGGTGTGGGCAGTTTTTAACCCCCTAAACAATTTAATGTAATGGTTGTACCGATGTGGTTTCTCGGACTTTCTTAAATTATATTTGGTAACCAGCTTCAGTTTTTGTATATGAGACTTTTCCTCATAAGAGCTGTTACTGGAAGCAAGCAGTTGTGTGGTGTAAGAAAATGTACCTTCACGAAATGTGATGTTCAATAAAACTTAAATTCAGACCATTCTTTTCAAGTTTTTCCATTTCAAGCCTTTCTAAGTCTCCTGTTTTGGAGAAAAGTTCATAATTTCGAGACTGAGCAACAGGAAATGGTCGTGTTACGTAGTAGCGGAGGGATTCCAGCTGCTACGGACTATTTCTATGTCAACAACCCAAACTAAACTCTGCGGAACTTGTCTACCGACTCGCTTGTGATTTGTTCGCATTTTGCAACGACCCGGGGGATCTGTACTGCTACAAATTGACACACGCCGTTCTGCAATGCTACGAGTTAAATATAAACAGCTGTGATCACAATTAGGGTTATTATGGTTATAAGATGTTATTTCAAGATTCTGGTTTTATAAAAATAACAGTGTTTATTTGCAAACATCGAATTGTCTTACCCGTATGCCTCAATTGAGGCTTTGTATTATTTACACAGCAAATAGTTAAATAAACATCACATTAAAATACTATGACGCCCCATGTGTTGGGGGTCGGGAAGTAGAAACGTTGGGCTAAAGTCGACAAGCCCTTCCCAGCCAACAATGAGTCTTCTTCTGGGTTAGCTGGAGACTAGGACGTGGACTAACCCGGGGAATCAGGAAAGGTTGCTGATTTTCCTTTTCTCTATTGTTGCTGTTGGCCCGGGCGAGCTGCTGGAGTGAAGCCGCACACTGGAGGTCTCTGTGCTGGAGGTCGCAGCGTAGGCTTGGTTCTGGTCCTCGTCGGACAAGGTGGTATAGGAACTGTAGTAATTGGGACTCTTTGGCGAGAAGGATTCCCAGAAGGGAAGGTAAGGGCTTTGACATGAGAGGAAGCAGCGGGGCATGAGGGTGACGGGACTGATTTGGGAGGGGTGTCAGGAAGGGGTTCAAGGAGTGGTGGCACCTCCAGAGACCTGATTATCAGGATGACATCCTCTACAGTCTCTCCTCGGCGCTCTGCTGCTGCCACGTCCTTCTGTGCCGAGTAGATCCATGTGAATGGGTTTGGTGTGGCCAGTACCTCCTTCACTGACTCTGCTAGCTAGGCACGAGCGGCCTGTCTTTTGCCTGCCCTATGTTTGGGCATACCTTGGATAAGATTACCTTTGGAGTAAAGTGAAAGATGTTACTTGAAAAAAAGAGAGTAGGTATCCAAAGTATCTGCATCAACAACTAAAGGGCTCCAAAAGGCCAACAGGTTAAGCAAAAATTAGACTCGTGAATCCAGATGACGTGTCTTGCGTTGAGGAACTATTGGAACCTCCTTTCTGAGAGACCTGCCCAGTGTAGTGCTGTCCCACCGCTGACGAGAAGCCGCGGATGGGGTAGATAGACGGGACGACAGTCTCCCAGAACAAGAGTTAGCTTCCGGTCTCTTGAGTATACTTACTTTACAGACCCAAACTGCAGACTACTCGAAGAGAAAAGAATTGGGAGTAGGTAACAGAAAGGAACAGGGAGCGAAAAGCTAAAGCAGACAAAAGGGAAGGTCCGTTTAACTGTGTTTTTATTGCTCGAAAGAACAATAAAAAGCACTAGAGCCCGAGGGAGGCCAATGCTGTGGACATAGGCTCGTCTTTGCTGGCTTGTGTAGAGGCTGATTCTGGCTTTTTCTCTCATGCGACGGGCGACTTCTCGCAGATACAATCCGTCGAAGGGCAGCGGACGCTGGAACCCTCTTCTTCCTGACAAGAGAAAGTTGTAATGACAACTAGCAGAAATAAGCTATGAAGTCTCGGCCAGCGCAGCGAAGTGCTAGACTTGCTGGTGCTTGTCGGCAGGAACACTACTTGAAGGCAGGAATGTCGGACTCGCCGACCCAGGGACACTGATCTGTCTCGGCAAAAGTTGCGTCTTTTATACACGCACTGATGGGAGTGGAAATGATGAGTGAGCTCTTGATTGGCCGGCCGTTATGGAGGCAGGAGTGCGCTGATTCGATGCGCGCCTGAGGCAGCTGGTAGCAGGGGTTACTTGTAGGAGTGGTAACCCTCCCTTCTGAGCTCAGCTGCGTGTGCTGCAGGTAGCGTGTATCCAGGCGGTGTGCCATTTATCCAACAATACCATCCTATCTGCCTTGGACAAGGTCGTGAAAGGACTAGTGGAGGAAGGACACACGGGAAATATTAAGGGTGCTTCCTAGTGCAGAATGCACGGAACATGTGCAGGATAGCAGGGAGAGATGGGACAAACTGTGGGAGAAGGAGAAGGGAACTGGCTTAAGGCAAGGTGGAGGCTGGGAACCACAAAACGATGCTGCGCAGCTTGCGTCAACTATTATTTCATCACTTGATGTTTATTAGGTCATCAAGTATAAATAATATACAAACAACGTTATATTATTCACTACTTATCTTAGTGTTATGTTCAGAACTTTGTTTTGAAGCTACTATGATTGCCAACATATATGTACTAATTTGTAAAAATTCCTGAAGCACGTTGCTTGTTAAAAATATCTTAGCTTGCAAGTAATTTTGTTATAAACTTTTTAGGCATAATATATTTGGCCGTTAATACATTTTCTTCTATAATTAATTCATTTTCTGTATATATTTGTAGAAAACGTCCAAAAGGTAGCAACATATACGTGATATTGGCTACCTTGGCTAACATATGAAGCTCAAAGTGGCTGGACTTTTGAGTAGAATACTATGTTAGTTTTTGTTTCGGTACATAATAAAGCCCATTATATAAAATAACACCTGTTTTTGTACGCAATGACAGCAAGAGCTTTATACATATTTTTTGTAACTCTTCTGTTTCTTTTGTGATCAACACGTTGCGCCTCTGTCCTAGTGCTTCAGTTGGAACCCAGAATAGGATGTCTTCTCATATCACAAGTATCATCCATACTGGTATCCTAGCTAAATGTTTCCTCTTGCCACAAGTTGCTCGCATATAAGGCAACATGGGTTGATTGTCTCCTGTCATTTTGTGGACTAAGATTCTGCTGCAATAGTATGGTCTCAAGGATTTGGTTGGGATGATCATGTGCCCGCTCCAGTCTAGGGGAGGTGGACACAGTATAGTGAAGGTCTATCCCAGCTAGAAACTTGCATTCTGCCACTCTTCATATGCTCCAATGTAATTGTCGAACTGCATGGGTTTTCAGATACGTCCAAGCGAGCATGTGCTGCTGTTATCTATCTGAGGAGTTGCGATGCTCAAGGCAATATCAATGTTCATGTCATACTAGGCAAATCACGAGAAGCAGCTCTGAAGTGGGTTTTGCCTCCTCGTCTCGAGTTGTGTAGTACCCATCCATTAGGCAAATTGATTCATTATTGTCATGCCTTTCTAGACCACCAGTTGAATGTTATATCCACAAATGCCTGGACTCACTATACTGTTTCCTTGTCCTGGATTAAGACTCTATAACATTTGCTGAAATGTAATGTTCCAAGTAGGGTTGCTCAGATACATGAATGGATCCCCCCTAATCATAGATATGTAAACGTTACCTCCAGGGACAACCCTGCACTCTGCCTCTTGTAGTATACTGTATTTCATAATGAGTTCCTATCTCATGATCTGTGGTTGCAGTGCTCTATGTCGTTATTAAATTTACCTGAACAGTGGTCACTCTGATGGGTGAATCATAATAAAGGGGAGGTCCTGGAACTCAAGTTATCAACCTTAGCAGTACTGAACACAAGAAAAGTCCCTGAAGAGTTACAATTGCTGTGGAATGTTTAGTCATGGGCAAAACTTGTCCATGTGGTAGCGTACATTACGTGATTCATTCACCACATTCAGAAGCAGCTGCCTACAGTAGGATCTTTACCTCAGCAGAACTAAAGCTAGCAACTGGGATGGTGTGCGTAAATGTATCCAGCTTGTCAGCTTATATGAAGATTTGAAGTTGTTTGAAAAAAAGATAAAGAAAACCACTTCTCCACATGCTTACAACATTTGACTCAGTTTCTCAAATTCCTTGCAGCTTATTGACTGTTTGTGAATAGAGCTTTCGAACTTCCAACTAAGCTAGTCACCAAAGTGACTCAAAATCTTCATGTCACTGCCTTGCCAATGACATATTCAGCACACTAATCTGTAGCACTACTAAAGCAGTTTTAAAGCAACCAAATATCTTGAGTACGCAGATCCAGCAAGCAACAGAACTTCACTCTCAAGTCGTGTTCAATAAACCAAGCAGCAATTATCTACACAGGTCGGAAGCCAGAACATGAATGCCTTTGGGCAGGCAGGCCAGGCCAGCTGCTAGGCACCACCCTCATCTCCTTGCTGCATTACAAAGCACCTAAACAAGTATGATTTCAGCTGTGCATCATCACAGATTGCTATGTGGAGTATTTGCCAAAAATTTAGATTTAAGATATAAATTTATAAAACCAAAAGTAATTAAAATAATAACAACTTTTAGATACTCAGCTGTGAATAATAAACAAAGAGCAATAAATATACAAAGTATGAGTCTAAATTAAACTTGCCAAAACATTTTCTAACAACCAAAAAATTTACTCCTAAACATCATTTAACAAACAAGTTGACAATAAAATTGTCACACAGTAACAGAACAACATGTTAACAAATCAGAATAAAGTATGTAACAATATTTATGTAAGCACCCTACAGGAATGGAATCTGTTAACGCTGGCTTGTCAGCCGGTCAGTAATGCAACACAAGCAGTAGTGCATCAGATAGTGTGTTTTTTGCTGTGAGTGAATCAGTCGAATGAAGGAAAACATGTGTACAAGCACGCGCTAGCATGTCAATCACCATATCTTTTCCTTCTTGCTCCCTACACACAACATCTCTCCCAGTCTCAAGAGACAGCTTTTCTGCTCCCACCTGTTCACCCCTCTGCCACATACAAGACATTTCTGCTTTCCCCTTGACACTCCATATGGCTTAACAGGTTTGCAACATAGGACTGACGGTAAATAAACAAACACTGCTTCACTACTCTCTTTTTTTTTCTCTTCTTATGCATTCACAAAAAAATAACATCTAGCACCCACATAAATATTCCTAGCTACCTTCACCCCTCTGTGTGTTGTATGTCTGTGTGTGTTGTGTTTGTGTGTGTGTTGTATGTCTGTGTGTGTTTGTGTGTGTCTGTGTTGTATGTCTGTGTGTATTGTGTGTGTGGGTGTTGTGTATCTGTGGGTGTTGTGTATCTGTGGGTGTTGTGTATCTGTGGGTGTTGTGTATCTGTGGGTGTTGTGTTTCTGTGTGTGTTGTGTTTCTGTGTGTGTTGTGTTTCTGTGTGTGTTGTGTTGCTGTGTGTGTTGTGTTGCTGTGTGTGTTGTGTTGCTGTGTGTGTTGTGTGTCTGTGGGTGTTGTGTGTGTGCATGTGTATAAAAGAAACATAAGAGAGATAAACGGATTATGACGTTACTAAACCATTTCCATTAACATTAGCTAGTAGACTTCTGATTTTGTTACTATGAATATGATTTGTTATGTTCTTAATGTAACAGCTTTATAACTGTAAAAATGTGAATAACTTGAGGATATATTTTTAAGAACTGTTTGTGTTAATATTTATATTTGAGTGTGTGTGTGTGTGTGTGTTTGTGTGTGTGTTTGTGTGTGTGTTTGTGTGTGTGTGTGTTTGTGTTTGTGTTTGTGTTTGTGTGTGTGTGTGTTTGTGTGTGTGTTTGTGTGTGTGTGTGTGTATAAATCAATGACACGGTACATGAAACATTCACAAAATATCTGCCTCGTAGTGAAGCTGTTAATTCACAGAATTTTAAGAAGTATGTAATATGTTGCATGTATTTGTCACTCAGGCTTTCACTTCACTACCACTGGTATTGCTACACAGATGTTGATAAGTATCGGTTAAGGTTCAAGGTATCGATAGAAAGTGTTATTGGTGCATTCATAATATAAACATGACAATGTGAGTATGTATGTATTGTGTGTATGTGTGTGCGCATGTGTCTGTGTGTGCATGTGTATGGGCTTGTATAAGGTTAACAACTTTTTCAGTAAATCACGGTTTTCATTAATATCAACTCAGTAAATTAAATTATGGCTCTGCTGTAAGTTTTTCAATGTAAATTCAGTGTAATAGGAAGATGTTTTGTGAATGAAGTGATACCCAGTAAAACTGTATTTGTCATCCCCATGTTCTAAAAAAAATGTTAATATAATTGAGTCGTTTAAAGTTTTACTAATTGATTATATCAATAAAAACAAAAATGAAAACTGTGTAATTATTATATGAATGTTTTTTAATTTTAGAAATTAGAGTGAAATGATGCCCTAGAATTAAAACAACTTCTCATGCACAATGTAATTCCCTGCAAAATTCCACCGTGGTAAACATAGATGAAGTAACTGGAGTTTGGTACTCCAGCATGTGCACCTAGATTCTCCTTACTTTATTCTGACGTGATTTGGCAACTGAACGAGCATCTAGTTACTCAGTTTGCACAGCACAATAGTGGACAGTATGGAAACTATGATAGCGATGCCGATAGTGTTTCATGGCTTCATCAGAATGTACAGTTTTATTACGGGCAGTAGGCGGTTATTAGAAGACAGGAGTTGAAGTAAGGCAGGTTTGTTCACTAATATGACCAATTTTTTTTTTAATCACAGGTTAATTCAAAACACCTGCAAGCAATTCATGATTACAAAATTGTGGCAATAGAAAATTTACATATTTTATGAAACATGCCACCTGCACATTTTTTTTACACATTGTTTAGTTCTGTTTTACATACGATGATATAATGCTAGTAGAGTCCCTTTATAATGAGGTGTTACGGATTTGGGTTCAGTCCTCGCTATAGCCGTATTCTCGCAATTACCAAATAGGGCCAATTTTTATGCCAAAAACCAGAAAATTTGCCAAAATTTCATTAAAATTGATTTTATACCTGTTTAACAGAAAAAAATTATATTAATTAAATTATAGTTTATTTTAGCAAGTTGGCATGTGCTCTTTTCGATGATACCCAAAAAGTATGACGATCATGTCAAAACAAACTGAATACCAGACAACACAACTTGGCCACCACAGGGTTTTCTCTCAATCAATCACTCGTCCGCTGCAGCTTCACACGGCACGGCTGGTAGGCAGCCGCAACATCGCACGATCACATCAAACCAAATAATAAGAGCCAGTCATTTAATGTATATTTTCACTTGCAACTTGCGTGTGACCCACATCATGTCAGGCCTCTTTTATTAATGAGTTCACTTTCACACCAACACAACATTTTCAAAATGCAGTGTGTCAACTCAAATGAGACATTATTCTATGCAAAGCGTATTTACAAAAATTGCATCTTGTAAACAGGAACAATCCTAGTCCACATCACTGCCAGTGGGCAGGAACTAAGTTCGTGTGACTGCTCTTGAACCCACTGGCATTTCACGTTGGGGCCCAGTTCTTGAATTGTTGCGAGATAATTTTCACTTTCAGAATCTTACTACAGATTTCGAATCTCACTGCTATGATTCCATACTGAAAACAACACTTTCGAGAGTACAAGTACACCCAAAATAAACACCTGCTGAAAAAATGTGACTAGCGGAAAAGGATTTTACACACACATGCAAGCACAGATATTTCTCCAGCGCACAAGTGTTTAAGTTATGCTGGGGTTGGGAAGCGTTTTTTTAATTTACCTTTGTAAAGAATTGCATTTTTTGAGTGTGGTTTTGTACTTGAAGAAAATTACAAAAAGCAGAAAGCTGTAATATAATATACATGTAATAATTGTCATTGATTTATGACTGTTGTTATGTGACAAGTGATATGTATTCCAAGTCCTCATTTTTTACAGGCAACGATAAATCCAGTGTTACATTGTCTGAACAACTTTGCGAGTGTAATATTTAGTATCAGCAGCAAATACATTAACCTGTTACGGCTTGGAAATACTTGTTTGTCTAAGTAGTCTAGAGTCACATTCTTTTTTTTATAGGTTTCTTTAGTAGATATAATATTGTTAAGTAATTTTATATTGGGTTTTTAGTAGGGGCTTAGTTTGCTTGTTTTCACCTTTTTGGGTGTGTTCAATTCCTGCTCATATTTCTCCCTTGCTTCCATCCCGGAGTGCCTACCCTTACCCCTTTTCAATTCATCCCCTCCTTACACACATAGTGGCGGAGTTCCGACGCATGCACACTCGTGGCGGAGAGAGAGGGGGGGGGGCGAGTGAGGGAGCGACCAGCGCGCGGTAAGTCAGTGAGATGCGGCCGAGCGTCGTAGGTGGTCGGAGAAATGCTCCCTGGGTGCGTGAACTGAATTGAAGCCAGCACCGTCTGTTCGCAATCTTTCCCTTTATAGACAGGGCGATTCTCCTGGCACCCATTTGCAGTGGTTCAGAACTTCGGGGTGCGCTGAGTGTGCTGGAACCTGGGTTGAGGACTTGGTCAAGGTATGGTCGCGAAGGTAACTAGTCCCGTTTAACGACGTTTTGGGACAAGCCGACGGCCCTGCTTAGTGCTCTACTTCATTTCTTGTAATAATGGAGTGGCGATAGATTTAACTGGAATAATATGCAGCAATTAACTGGACAGTGAGATTCGTGGCAGGATCGGACAGAGCTTTAATCCCCGTAATTTTGAACAGTGCAATGAGGGGAACTTTTGGAAGTTAAAAAAGTCATGGTCGGCTTGATTATTGTATTATTCAAATTATTTTATTGTGTAAAATGTGTGGTTATAATATTATTGAGAAGGTGTGTTTTAGTATGCTCCTAAACTTAAAAGGGCCACGTGCATGCGTATAGGCCCAGGATCCACTGATTTGAATGTTTTAGTTACTCCCCTATGTATATACGTGAAAAAAAAAAATATATATATATATATATATTCACGTAAGTTTGGGGAAACTTTGTGAAGGAGTTTGTTGTTTGTATGAATCCCGTTATGAGTCAAACAAATAGATGATAAACAAATGAAAGAGTCTTGCTAATTAGTGAGTGGATTTGCCAATGATCCGAACCCGCCTTTTCCATGATCTTGAAGGGCTCCGAGAAGGGGGATTTCTGCCTCAATTATTTTATTTACGAGCCATTTACTCCCGGCATGTTAGAGCCATGGCAGAGAGAGTGCTGAAGAGGGGAGTACTGGTTCAGTCTAACGTGACGTTTATATGGAAGGTTAACATCCTTAAGGTTGCTTGTTTGAGTGTTTATTCCTAAAATCAGTGCTCACATTGAAATAGTGTTATGTTCAGGCATCAAAGGTTATGATTGAACAACACTTGTGAGATTGATGTCTGTATGAGTAAAATGTTTCACCAGTGAAATAATGTGTGTTTCAGTTGTGTACAACCTCTGAATACAAGAACAATGTCTCACGAAAGAGACATGACTATAGTTCTCCTCTCCTTTCAAGTAAAATAAACAGAGCCCCAACAGTACAACAAACCTAGTCATAGTTAGCAGTCTATATTTGTATTAAGAAGGGTTGGTTGTATTATTACAGTTTTTCATATAGTTTCTGTGCAAACAGTTGTGGCGGAAAAAAATATTGTGGCCAAGTTACTTTAATTCACTGCAGGGTAAATTTAGAGTAGGTAATCATGAACTATGTGTATTGTACATGAATAATAGTTGAACTATATGCTTGAAAATATAGTGCAGGCCTATTTGCCACAGTTCAATTTTAGTGTGTTTAGCTTGTTCAGAAATTTCTTAATTGATAGGTTGAAGAAACCATTTATTAATTTCTGTACGTTTATAATACTAAGCCATCAGAAACATCAACAGGCATTCCTAATTTTTCTCGCTTGCAAACTACACATAATATTTTACACACACACTATCACTATAATTTTAACATTATACCTACTTTATCACAATTTTAACATACAGTATCACGTTAGGTAGAGGGGATAAAACGAATTTGTACAATAACTGGAAGTCAAGACAAATAGCCCTATGTGGTAAAACTGGCGCTGATAACCAAATATCGCGTCCATAAATGTACGCCATATTTCGTTGTGTGTGGTAGAATCTTGCACATCTCAGCATGCCAGCAGCTAGTGAAATTAATTCCGAATGGAGTTATTTCACTTCAAAATTATTTTCACTCAAGAATCGCAAAGTGAATTCCATTGCGAGATTTTCAGCAATTTTGCAATGTAATTATTTTACAACAACTGAAGAATTGGGCCCCTGGGCTTGGCAATAATAAATGTTAACGCTCCCACCTATACACTATGTACTACTTGCACGAAAATAAAGTGACTACAAACAGCTGTCATGTATAGAGTACTCTATTTATTACTGCATTATTATTTACAAGCTGGTTCTTTTCACTCGACCCAACTAGCGGCCTTTCCCAAGGGGAACGCCGTTGACTAGCTACAGGTACTACTCAACCCCCGGAGAGGTTAGCGACTGGTACAGCTCAGTCCCAGGGATTCCTAACTGGGTCCAGGTTAAACCAGGGAAATGCCTGAAGAGCAGCAAGATGTGCTCCTATCAAAGAACTCCGCAACCAGAAGAGTCAATGAGGGTCCAGGGAAGGGTAGGTGGGGGGTCGGAGTGGTGCTGGTAGGGAGGTTAGGGTAGAAGGTCGAACGCAGGGTTCAGTAGAACTGTTTTTATTTCTAAAAACAGCACCAACCTATGTCGTTCCAAAAGGTATCCTTACGAAAGTGGATTGATCGCAGACTGCAACTTTTCATATGCTCTAACAATAGCCGGAGGGGTCTTCAGCGAGACATCAATTGACGAGGATGGTGTAGGCAGCGGCGAAGGTTTACGATAGCACGTGCACAAATTCCAGGGCAATGCTAAGCAGATGATCAACGGAGGTTTGCTTGACTGCAGACTGTAACCTTTCAGCGGCTCAAACAAGAACTGGCACTGTCATCAACAAGATGTCAACTGACAAGGATTTAACGCCTTGTGCCCACCTTATATACCCGCGCGCTGGCCCGAGGTGAGTGGGAAAGGGCTAGGTGCTACCACCAGGCACCCTTCCTCGCAGGGGTGATGGTGCACTGATAGGATGCACACCAGCCAGAGGGGATGGCTGGATCACCTGTCCTTTCGGACAAGCTGCTTAGTTAGTTGCATTGGCGGTGTTTGCTTAGGGGCAGCCCTACTGGCGACCCAGGTGATGTGCAGACAAGGCGGCAGGGGGGGAAGGGCAGCGCACACAGTCAGCAGGCCATGAAGAGGCATAGTGGAACGATGAGACTGTGATGCTTCAAACTAAACCTTACTTTAGAGTAAACATTTTTGAGAACCACATCTTGCAGAAGTGGGATTCTGCTATATGTTGGTGTTCTGTACGCAGTCTAACTCTGCAGATCGGCTTCATATGTTGTCTTTAGATCGCTGGTGTCGCCATATTTGGTTCTACTGCATTTCAAAAGTAGCAGCTCTGATTTTATAAAAACTTTATAAAAATACGTAAATAACTTTTCCTTCCGTTCTAAAAAATTATGATTTTGCATCAAGTACGGGCTGTGCAGAGTGAAAAAAAGTTGTGCAGATATGCAGTAAGCACGAAGTTGAGTTAACAGAGGAATGGTACATAACAAGTGTGTTGTTGCTAGGTGCCAACACCTGACTACACTGGGCGTAAGGAGATCCTGGAACTGTACCTGGGCCGGGTGCTGGCCAAGGATGTGGACGTAGAGACACTGGCACGGGGCACCACTGGTTTCACTGGAGCAGACCTCGAGAACATGGTGAACCAGGCAGCCTTGCGGGCAGCCATAGATGGAGCCATGTCTGTCACAATGAAACACCTTGAAAATGCCAGAGACAAGGTGCTCATGGGTGAGTCTGTGTAGTGTAGTTATTAAGTCTTCTTTTCTCCGTAGACCTCTGTCTTTCTATATAGCCAACCATAAGTATGACAAGCTGCAGTGTAATTAGACTGTAAATAGACTGTGCTTCTATAGAGTAATGCTTTAAAAGAAAAATGCAAAGAATTGGGTGATGAATACAAATTATATTGATAGACAGCAGTTCGTAAAGACGTTTTTGACAGCAGTTCCGTGAAGACATTTTGGATTGTAGGAATTTGCTATCAAGTAGGAAGAGCATGATAATTTCATGACCTGAAGAGCTTCTCGAATTTATTGTCCTATATAGAGATGTCTTCCTATAAGGGCGTTGGACCCATAAAATTTCATTTTTTTATATTTGTGCCAAACACTGTTCAACTATTGCACATCAGATAATGCGTCATTTTCCAAAATTAAAAAAAAAATTAGGCCCCATAGTTTCTGCATAATCATTCATCAAAGTCTCAAAATGACCGTTGCGATGTAGCCAAAATCAAAAAAGTAATTAACTAATAAATTCACTGATAGTCAGTGTATCAATGCATTTTATGACATGGTTGACAAAAGTTAGTTTTGAAAATTTCAGCAGTAGCCAAAAGTCAAAGTTATGCAAAAATTTACTCATTTTCATAAATTTTTTAAAAATACAAAAATGTGTTGCGGTGTGTTTACAAAAGTGTCTTGAAGTAGCTCACATCATTAAGAATTAATATGAATTATCCTGTTTCTACAAGTAAATTTTTTTTATAATTTTGGCTACACCGCAACTGCCATTTTGCGACTTTGATAAGTGATTATGCTAAAACTATGGGACCTAATTTTTTTTATTTGGGGAAATGGCATGTTATCTTATGTGTAAAATTTGAACAATGTTTGGCACAAATATAAAATTTTGGATTTTTACGGGTCCAACGTCCTTAAGGGTGTAGATCCAGTTAGTATTAATTTTTTTATATTTGTGCCAAACTCTGGTCAACCTTTACACATTAGATAATGTGTCATTTCCTCAAGTAAAAAAATCTAGGCCATATAGTGTTTGCATAATCATTCATCAGTCACAAAATGGCTGTTGTACTAAAGCCAAAATTAACAGTAATTAAACGTACAAAATTAAAATTACAGGAACTAAAAGTCAGTGTATTAATGCATTTGATGATGTTTTTGGCAACAGTTATTTTTGAAAAATTTTGTAACCGCTACAATACAATGTTATACAAAAATGTACTCATTTTCATCATCCGTATCCCTTAATAATCCCAATGGTGTCTTAAAGTAGCTCATAGCATTACATATCAATGTGAATTATCTTTATTCTGCAAGTTAACTTGCAATAGGTGACAATGTGGTTAGGTATGCCACTAGCACCAGCCATCTCTATTTTGTTGCCCTGAGTCTCGTTAGAAAAATATACTTTTGAGTAATCACGAAGTCTGTTTATCTCAAATACACAACAAGTTTTCTTCATGTTCCGTTCAGTTTATCAATGTATTTCATGTCTGTCAATCTGTTAGAATCGGGTACGTAAGATACCCATTTTTAGGCTTCAGTAGTCTTCCTCGCTGCAATTAAACTGTGAGTGTAATATATTTATGTTTGTGTTACGCACACTGTCACATTTACGTTAAGCATTAGAAAAAGGAAATTATTTTGTCCTATCAGGGAAACAGATCCTTAAATTGCAAGTTGTTACAGAAATATTTTTTTAGTATATTATTCTTTAAAATAATACAATTCCTTAATGTAGTTTATTCACTTTTTTTGGTTCAGAAGCTGTTTAAATAGCACTGTATTGCACCTTAAAACACAAATATCTCTGTGTGAGGACCCCCCAGAAATCCCCCTTTTTATTTGGCTTTGCACTCAATATTTATACTTATTAAAGTATGACCTCCCCACCCCCCTTCCTAGGAGTCGCGGTGGCCAAGTGGTCAGACCACTCGCCTCCCACCAAGGCAATCTGGGCTCGATTCCCAGCTGGGTTGGTCCCCGGATTTTCGCATGTGGAAACTGTGCTGGACAATGCCATTGGTCAGCGTGTTTTCTTGGGGATCTCTCATTCCCCCTGTCCTTATCTTTCGGCGCTGCTCCATACTCACTTAATGTTACCTCTCACCAGCATTAAAGACCTTGACCTTCTTGAGTGCTGACCAAAATCTCTCACTCTCACTCTCACTCCTTTTTCTAGGACCCAGAGCAGAATCCACAGCTGTGTCTTCTTTAGTTTTATGCTAATCATCTTCAAAATCACTTAGGATACTCTCCGAAACATTAACATGTTTTAGATTGTTTTCTTTAGGCCACAGCTTAGTTATTGTGGGTAAAATTATACAGTTGATGAAAATTTGTGCCTTGGTTGTAGTTATTGCCCAAACAAAAAGTGATGTTATGTGCAGGAAATTAAAAACACTAGTGCTAAAAGCAGCAAATGAAAGCATCATAGTTAACGGAAAAATTAGGGGACCAAAGAAAATTTGTGTTGTACACAGGAATGTTATGTCACGGTTCTACTGTTGTACATCGAGGTCTCGGAAGACAACATCAAGGGAGTGTTTTTTTAATACTGTAAATTATACAGCTGATAACAGTAGCTTTGTTGGAATTTATAATAACTGACCAGTGATGATAAATATAATTCAAAGGCGGCTCAAGAACTAGTGGGGGTCCCAGGCAGTGGAACATCATGGCACCCTTTGTAACAGTAGTAACCAAAAATTATAAAAACCACCCGAGTAATACTGAATGTATAGTATGTCTCGCATAACATGGCCAGTTTTTATCAGTTCGGAAGATTATCGTGTGTACAAATTTTTATAGAAAAGTACTTTTCATTTTGATGCACTGCACAGTTTGAGAGTCAGCTGAGTGTGTGTATGCAAAAGTCACTTGTGGTAGAGGAAAGCACTGCTTATTCTGTGGCAACATCTGTAAAGAATGTGACCATAATTGTTAAAACATGAAATTATTAAGTGAGATGGACTATATATACAGTATTCAGTATTTTAGCAAATATATAACATTAAATATTTATTATAGTTAATATTAGCAATTTTAACTATAACCGTAACTATCTCAAATATTACTGACAATTAATATAACATACTAAATTTAGTAGTGACAAATAGCCTCTTTAGCATCTGAGCCACTCTAAATGATTTTGGAAGTACTTGCAAAGGGGGGCAGAAACCAACCCCTCTCATTATTGTGGGCAAAGAAGTGGTTTTTGGCGCTTTTCTATGAAAATATTGTTTGTGTAGATTAAAATGCCATATGAAACTTAAACATAATAAAATTTCCCTGAAATTGGTCCTTATTGTTTCTCACTTAGGACTAACCTTTACTGGGATATGGGCCTCGTATAGTTACATATTAAGGTTACAAAGGATTGATCAATTTAAGATTAAAGGTTACGTTATTAATTTTTGGAAAAATTGAATACAAGCACAGCAACGACTAATAGTACGTTTAAATAAAAGTTATTTCAGATAATAAAGCTTGTAACAAAAGAAATCACTCCCTAAATCTATAATCCCTACTACAATTTTCCATGAAAAAAAAAAAATTGTGACATATTGAATATGGTAAACCTATGTTATGTGGTAAACTGTATTTCTATTTTATTTGTCACATAAATATATGTCTACTGAAAACATATTTTTGGTCTGTTTAAGAAGTTTTAAAATGATTTTGAGTATTCTTCACATAATTTTGAAGCCCAATTGTTTGTTATTTCTGATATATACCAACCACGAGTCTTAAAAATATAATTGAATGGTTTTATTGAAATAGTAATTAAAACATGTCGAATATATTTTTAATGCTAATTATTACTAAATATTGTTTATTGATTGTTTACGTAGTAATTTTAGTTATAGATGATTTATAAATAACTTTTCATGTAATTAAACTTTGGGTTTTAAAGTAGGGTTTTGTAGTCTTTGCAAAAGGGTATGAAACCAAAAAGGATTTTGGTGGCCTTTTCAAATGGACGTTTTTATCAAAAAGCCGTACGAAATGTGTTGATGGATGGCGCAACCTAAGGCTAGGATAGATAATTCCGCCACCAAATTGCAATATTGTAATTTGTAGGGTGGCCGACCATGCAAAAGAAGAAAGTTGAGCTGAAGACCTCTATTTAATATTTTTGAGTGAACTTCAAGCATGAAAAGGATGCCAATGTTCACCATTTTGACTAAAAGTAAATCATGTAACTAAGCACGACACCAAATTATGAGTATGTTACGACTTTATGTGCAGACCAGTGTCTACTAACGCTATGTGTTCAGGACAGTGTTAACTGAGATAATTTATTATTTTGGGCAATTAAATTCATTATTTTCTTGATTTACAGTTTTGAAGAAAGGATAGTAATTCTGTACCTAGATGTCCTGAGAGATTTAAAAGCAACTGCCAAAAGTCATTAAAAGCACTTTGAAAATAATAAGTCTATTTATTGAGCAAAATATTCAGACATTGAGTGAGAATTAAAGGAGTGGTGTGTTGTACTATTACTAAAACACTAGTAATTTGCACATAGCCTAAGTAAAGTCAAAGCTCCTTGAATGTTTTATTTATCAGATTTTGAACTTTATACACTAACTTTATTTTCATATTTTATTGGTGTGATTAAAGAACAAATTTTCAACATTTTTCAGTAGGAAATTGTACTTCAAACTCACATATATTTTATTATTTAGTTACTAAGTGCTATTTTGTTTGTGGAATGTCGTCATATTGAAGTTTTCTAGTCAGTATCCTCATATTTATTTATATTTACAGTTTGCAATTACACTATAGGGTAATTAAGTCAACATTTGTTCTTTTGTTTATTGGTACATGCTGAGAAGGGCTTTTACTTTGAGGTACATTGTTGGTATCTATGAGAGAGAGATTGCAGCAGCATGGTATAGTTAAGGATTGTAAGTGATTGTATGTTCAGTTGTGTATGTCTGTGTCTGCACCTACAGTCTATCACACCTACACTATCATTTATTCATATTCACAGTATATATTTACAAATGGTCTACACTGTTGTCCACGCAGTAAACATACTACATCATACAACAATTCATATTATCTTAGAACTACTTAAATTTTTTAATTGTTAATGCATTCACCGTCATCACAAAAACAGAAATCAGCGTAACTGGACTTTTCTGCATTTACAATGTAGCTAATAGCTTGACTTGCATCCACTGCACACCAGTGTGCACATTCTGAAGCTGGAGGAAGTGACATTTGTACTGGTTGCAAGCTCTCAGCATCTTTCCTCCAGTCATATTCGGTAGAATTTTGTACGTGCGGCAAGAAATACAGAAGGGATGGATTTATACAATGCACACTGTAAAATAGAATGGATGTAAAGAAAATTAAAAAGTGGTAAAACCTCTCATTCTCACCATAGGATGTGGATTTACTACATTGCTTCACACGCATCCTCCTTGGTAAGTGGCTTGCTTGGCTTGTAAATGAAGGACATCTGCTGTTTGAGGAATCACTAATAACTACCACCCTTTATTGCTGAAAAGGCTTTTCCCATGGTCATTGATATTTTTTCTGGCCAACTTGTTCTATCATACATTAAAATTACAAACTTCTTTATTCAAGGTATTGCCCAATCAAGTTTACGTCTTCCCATGGCTAAAAACCCTGATGTCCTGAGGTGGTTATGTTTGATAGGACAGATCAGCTGGTAAAAATCAATGACTGCAGGAAAAGCCTTTTCAGCAAGAAAGGGAGGGGAGTAGAAGAAAGTAGTAAAAACACTGATAATAACCATAGGATGATATCCTACGGTGATTATCAGTGTTTTTACTACTTTTCAATTTCTTTCATATCCATTCTATTTTACATTTTGCTCTATAGGTGTACACACACACACACACACACACACACACGCGCACGCACGCACGCACGCACGTGCACACACACACACACACGCACACACACACACACACTCACTGTAACTTTATTGGTGTCAAATATTTTGGGGATGTGTTCCTTACACAAAAATATGAAAAAAGTTTACATGAACATGGGTCCAAAAATCAATAGTTTGCTAGGAATTTAAGAATGTGTCCCCAAACAGAAATGGTATGAAAAAGTACATTGTCATAAAAGATAAGTTAAAGTTTTTTACATCAAAATTCACAGATTAACATACCAAATGTTTATAAAGTCCCATTTTAATTTTTAAAATTTTTTCCCTGGATTGGTTAAGGAAAAGTACAGTACAGTAAACCCCCGATCTAACGACATCGGATCTAACGACATCGGCGATCTAACAACATAATTTCCAGGAACCGTGGAAAAATTAATATTTTAAAAATGTATCAAAGCTGAGCAAAGTGAAATAGATCGCAGTAAAACGTTATTTAAAAATTATTACGCATACGTTAAACAATAACATACTGCAGTTATCATGAATTAGTAATATGCAGCTGTTGGAAAATGTTAGAAACTTTAGCTGGAATATAGTTTAAGTGCGCGCCGGGCGAGTAGTCTGCCCGCGCAACACCGACATACGTGAGACGTGATGATGACTAATGCTACCTTATCTCCTCCTGCTCCCCCCTGCCTGACCTTCCCTCTCACACTCCTCCATGTGTCCTTATCTCAGCTATGCAGTTCGATATGCAACGTGCATAGCAATGGTAATTTACTACCTTTTTTTTTTTTTTTTCGAGGGACCGTAAAAAATTTGTATCAAAAAAACTAAAATTCAAGGTAAATCATCAATGTTGCATTTTCCTTTGTGAGTGCTGTCCTGTAAATAAACACGCCGCTAAACATAGATAACATCCCTCCTGACTGTCCACGCCAGCCAATAAACATTCACCCCTGCCCCCTTCCCCATGAACAAGCCAGATTGTGCTTGTGTGCACGCGCATTGACTGCCGACTATCGGATAGTCACATGCAACTTGCATTTTGTCTCGCCACAAAGCAGAGCCACGGGTTTGTTTTTCCTCTCCCACTCGGCGAATCTCTGTCCCATGTTTCGTGTCTTGTGATAGCCCAGGGGGATGGGGGTTGAAGAGACGACATGGTTTTTTTTCGCCCTCATTACAGCACGGCAAAAAAAATGACCAGCATTGCACTCAGTCCGTAAAAGAAAAAAGAATCAAGCGTTATCTCATCCTTTTTTCTCTAGCGGCAGAATTGAGCTCGGCTTGACTTTGACACTTCCGCTGCATAAATGATCACTCGTCACGTGACTATGAAATAGCTGCGGCGTAAAAACCGCCTACGACCCAATTACGACAGTCTCGTCACCATATGCGGCATGTGGGCTGATAAGGTTTTTGTTTTATGCTCGCTTAACAGTGGAGCAATAAGAGCGACTGCAGCCATCGTGCCGGGAGTCATTTCATCTCTATTCACAACACAGAGCATTAAACTGGTGTGTTGTGCATAGTTTCGTGATTTTTCCAATAGGCTTACAACTTTCAGCGAGTGATTCAGTTGTTATTTTATACGTTACAGCACCTTGAAAAGTCCGTTTTTTCGCCCTTTTGTGTGGCTCCAAATTCGCGTTCATAATAGGTATTCCAGTTTTTAAAAAATGTTTGTTTTTTAATAAGTACTTTTATTAGTATCGCGTAAATGCTTATAATCGCGACATGTTATAACAGTTCTTGCTTAATAAAAAAAGACTCAATGGCTGTACTGAAAGGTTTTAAAATCGTTGCCGTAAACATTCACATAAATAATATGAGTTGTTCTGTTCTGGTCTGAATGTGTTTTGCATTAGACAAGCAGGATTAATCACACGCGCACAAGCTCAGGGAGGCAAGTCATGACCAGCGGCCCGGCCACTCCTCTCTCCCATCCTACACAACCAGACCGAGCCTGCAGCACTGCCACACATGTCACGGTGGGGGATTGTGGGGTACAATTTTATTTGGAAGATATCTTTTAATTGTACTAAAATATAACTTCAAGTCGAGCTGTTTGCTATGCTGTGAATGCATTAACAATAAACTGCATTAACACAAAGATAACATAATCCATCGTAAATAATTTATAGTTTACCACTTGAATTGAAGAAGTGTTTAAAGGATGTGGAGTAAACATAGGCTTTATAATATCTCTCTCCATTGGTTGATTTATTTATTAACCTTCTCTGTGAATATGTATTATGCAACTGCCAAAATCACAATAGGATTTACTAAGTCTATTTTTACTTAAACATGTGGTAGGTTTATAGATTTAGGAGTAGATGTCTTGTACGTTACAAGTTGCAATCACCTTTAATAACTTTTATTTAAATGTACAATTAATTGATGCTGTGATTTTTTGCCTAAAATAATAAACTTAACATTTTATCTTAAATTGATCAATTCTGTTGTTACCTTAACATGTAATTATACATATCTCTGATGGTTAGCCTTACATGAAAAATGATGCGGTCCAATTTCGTATTAAATTGGATTACCTTTAGTATTGTACAGCACTTTTTATTGTACAAGCAATATTTTCACTTTCTCTCTCTCTCTCTCTCTCTCTCTCTCTCTCTCTCTCTCTCTCATTCTTTTTTTTCTTTCTTTCTTTGCTATGGAGAGAATGTGCTGCCCCCTTCCCTCACACAATTACCGTAGGGATACTGTAGGGCATCACTTCTAAAATCATTCATTGTGGTCCAATTACAAAATGTACCAAGCTTTTATCGTAAAGTACAAGTCTCAGGTAACTTTTTTGCACTTAACCCACAAACTACAGTGAAACCCTCTTAAGAAGTTCCCACTTAAGAAGTTTTCCTTCTTAATAAGTTTGAATTATTTTTACAATGTCTATGTTTACAATAGTAATTTGACCCTTTTAAGAAGTTCTCCCAGCTAAGAAGTTAAAATTTTTCAGTCCCTTCAGAAACTTCTTAACAGGGTTTTACTGTAATTCCCTTAGTTAAAAAATACAATGACAGTACAATTAGTTGTATAATAAGGGGTATCTGAAATTTAACTGTAGCAGTCTTTACATAGGCCAAACCAGTTAACTGAAGAAACAATTATTGTATAGTATTAATACATTAAATATTTTGTTTAAATAAAAATGCTGCATCTTTTTTCCCTTCAAGCTGCCTTAGTCAAAATCGAGCTGAAATGACTTTCTTGCCTTTGCCTTGCCTTGTCTTTCATACAATTATTGTCTGTCTACAAGCTATTTTCCTTGGACTCCTTATGCTTGCTTATAATTATATCCTCTTGTGTAGTAGATAACTAAATATACTCGCATGAGACATTAGTTTTTTCAGATATTGTCTGAAGCTTGTATGTATGCACTTCATCTATAGTATAATTATTATACTAAAATTGTTTTTGTTATTTTGTTCTTTTGGCGAATTCTTAGGTGCGTCATTCTATGCTTCATACATGAAACAGGTTTTTCATATGTAACATTGTTGAGGGGGACAGACTCTGTTGTGGATGGAGGAATTGTGGCAATATAAAGGGAACATATAGCGTACAAACTCTTTCTGCAGTGGTTAATCTAAATCCTTATAACAGCACATCTGTCCTGCTTCTGGGGAAGTAGAAGGTAGGTCAAGATAGGGACAAGTTAGCTGTTGCATCCCTCAATAGTGAAATTGTCCAGGGTGTCAACAGTTGGTAACGTGTATTAGCTGCCTCAAGTAGGCATCACACTCATCAACTGGTGGAATTTGCGCATTACGCAGATGCACCATACTGTTGGCAACACTGTCAGCCTACAATGACAGCTCTTGTATGGCACACACGACGTTTTCAAAACAAGAAAACAGGTACAGACGTCATGTTGAACATGGTAAATTTTGAAAGCCGAGTGCTAATGTAAAGTAATTTTTAAAGCAAGTCTTAAACATGATAGCTAAACATGTTATATGTTTCAGGCCAACAAAGTTCAAAGATAGTTAATGCTGCAGTGTTTTCATGTTGCACTGTCTGCACTGTGTGAAATCAGCGCTGTGTTTCCTATCTCTGAATTTTTCCATAACGGATGAGAAACTTGATGAACTCCATGTTAACTTTATTGTGAATCAAACTTTATACCTTCTCTCTCATTTAAGATGGTTCGGACTATAAACACTAAATAGTTTTGTCAAGGTGACAGGCGAGAGAAGTGGTTCTGTAGTGGTGGCATGTGTTATCTTGGTATTAGAGTTGGAACTTTGGAATAAGTGAGTTTGCTTGTGTAAACCATTATATAGGAGTAAGTTTTCATGTAAATTAGTTGAAGTGTGCTTAATGTTACAACCTAAGAAGCAGCACAACATGTTTGTTGGGTCGTAGTATTTATAGTTTTCTAATTATTTATGTAAGGATCATCAATAAGTCAAGATGTAATTTGTGTAACAGACTATACATTCAAAAAAATGTTCACTTTTCTTTATCATAATGACTAATTAAAATTTATTATGTATTACAGTATTTGTAGCAAAAGTCTGTGGCAGCGGCAGAGCGTGGATCTGCTCCTAGGGAAGTGGTACTTAACACTAGCTATACAGATTAACTTGTAAGTTACCCGTAGAGTCATTAGACTGGTAGTGGTAGGTGCACTTGCTAACTAGTAGCATTCAATATCTGAGGAGAGAATTTTTCAATTACGCGACGTCAGTGATAAGAAAATAATTTTATTTGTTGAATGCAAGCTTGTATATGTTTCGTGTTCGGAAAGGTCTGATCTAATACCGTTTCCCTTGAAACGTGACAATGCTCTGTCACTGCTAGAAGGGGATATTAATTTAGATGAGAGGAACTGAGAATTACTATTGCAAGCAAAATTATATGTGCCATACCTAGGCGCGTTACAACTCATTTGCTCAGAAACACTCTTCCATATTAAGGTCCACAAAAGAAAGTTGGCTTCTTATTTTTCAGTTCCAACACCAGTGTTGCCAGTTGTAAGGTAGTAAAATTAAAAGTATTCTTCAGAAAAGTCTGAAGAAAATTGGTATGTTAAAACATGTTATCTGAAGATTTTCAAACTTAACCATAAATAATAGTTACTACATACATAAAAATTATATGAATAATTAGTTGAAATTGTGCAGATGTTAATAATTACATAATTACATGTACAATGGCAGAAACTGACAGTACAGTAAACCCTCGATCTAACGACATCACACGGCGCCAGGAAATTATGTCGTTAGATCGCCGATGTTGTTAGTCCCGAGGTAACTAAATTTGACGCCCCCCCCCCCCCCCAACCTAAATAAAAAAATGTGTGTTTTTTCTAAAATTTATGTAAATAAAATAGTACCACACAATCCCCCACCGTGACGTGCGTGGCAGAGCGGCGCGCCTGGTCTGGTTGTGTATGATGGTCGAGGAGAGTGGCCTGGCCGCTGGCCTTGGCTTGCCTCCAAGCAGCTTGTGCGCGCGTGATTCATCCTGCTTGTCTCGTGCGAAGCAGATTCAGACCACAACAGAACAACTTGTATTATTTACGTGAATGTATACGGCAACCATTTTAAAACTTTTCAATACAGCCATTGAGTTTTTTTACTGCGCAAGAACTGTTAACAGCCTGTCGCTATTATAAGCATCTACACGATACTAATAAAAGTGTTTATTAAAGAACAAACATTTTTAAAAAAGTCTGTATTTTTTAAAAACTCGAACGTCTATTATGAACGCGAATTTAGAGCCACTCAAAAGGCAAAAAAATTGACTTTTCAAGGTGCTGTCACGTATATAATGACTGAATTACTCGTCGCTAAAAGTTGTAAGCTTATTGGAAAAGTCACGAAACTATGCACAACACACCAGTTTAATGCTCTGTACTGTGAATAGAGATAAAATGGCTCTCTGCACGCTGTGCTGCAGTCGCTCTTATTGCTCCACTGTCGAGCTAGCATAAAACTAACACCTTATCAGCCCACATACCGCACACGGCGACGGAACTGTTGTGTTTGCGTCGTAGGCCGTTTTCACGCCGCAGCGCTTTCATAGCCACATGACGAGTGATCAATAATACAGCGGAAGTTGTCAAGGTCAAGCCGAGCTCAATTCTGCAGCTAGAGAAAAATAGATGAGATAACACTGGATTTTTTTTTTCTTTTACGGACTGACTGCAATGCGGGTTTTTTTGTGTGTGTGCTGTAACGAGGGCGGAAAAAAACAGTGTCGTCTCTTCAACCCCCATCCCCCTTGGGCTATCACAAGACACTGAAACATGGGAGAGAGTCGCCGAGTGGGAGAGGAAAAACAAACACGTGACTGCTTTGTGGATAGACAGGATGCTAGTTGCACGTGACTATCAGACAGTCTGCAGCTCATGTGCATGCACGCAAGCACAATGTGGCTTGTTCGGGGGGAAGGGGGGTGAATGTAAATTAGCTGGCGTGGACAGTCAGTAGGGATTGTATCTATGTTTAGCAGCGTGTTTCTTACAGCACAGCACTGACAAAGGAAATTGCAACACGGACGATTTTCTTTAAATTTTCAATTTTTTGACCCGAATTTTTTACAGTTCCTCAAAAAAAGTTATAAATTACCATTGCTATGCCACATCGCGTATCGAACTGCATAGCTGAGATAAGGACATGTGGGGGAGTGTGAGAGGGAAGTTCAGGCAGGACGGAGCACGGAGAAGTGAGGGGAAGCATTAGGAGATAAGGCAGCGTTAGTCATCACATCTCACTTATGTCGGTGTTGCACGGGCGACCTATGCACCTGGCGTGCGCTTCTACTATATTGCAGCCGAAGTTTCTAGCATTTTTAAATAGTTTTTTTTTTTTTTTCCACAGTTGCATATCATTAATTTATGATAACTGCATTATGTTATTGTTTAATGTATGCATAATTATTTTTAATTAACTTTTTACTGCGATCTATTTCACTTTGCTTGGATTTGATAAATTTTTAAAATATTAATTTTTCCACTGGTCTTGGAAATTATGTCGTTAGATCGCCGATGTCGTTAGATCCTATGTTGTTAGATTGGGGGTTTACTGTGACGCCCCACCGATTCTATTACGTTTTTTTTTGCGCTCGCCCCCCGAGCTTGTCCCTTTTGAGGTTAGGCCTAAGCAGGCACACCGCCCTCAGGTCCGCACCACGCTATTGTGTGTACGTAATTTTTCCGATGCCTATTATATGTAAATACTAGTCTATATAGGTTACCTTGCATTGTAAAATAATCCAGAATGGAAACCACGTGTTTTTTTTGTTGTATAAAT
>PNEQ01068687.1:23759-41510 GCA_003012365.1 Medauroidea extradentata | reverse complement strand
CTACATTGTTTTGTCACTAATACATCAAAGTTTCTATCTGAATTTTTCCGTTGCAATGAACACAATGGATTTTTAGATTCTTGCACCCAAAGTATCACATATTTTAGCATGAAAATGAGCCAAAATGGCACAAAATATTTTTTTTTACTGGCAAACGACTCATTTTTTTTAAAGCCTACGTATAATTGTGCATAATATGACTTCACACGCTCTCAATTTTTTTCAACCCATTTGGTTGAAAACTTTTTGAGTTTTTTGCACCAACGTGAAAAAAACTACCGGGCATGGCCTTAACAGTGCGTGGTAGATAAATAAACGCTGAAAACATCAATTTATTTCTACGCTATTTTCGAAGCCAATTTGCATAAAATACAAAATGACAATCCTAGATAATGGTATTTGCTAACTTTAAGTGTAAATATTTATCCAGAATTACTAATTAGTTACGTGTGATCTCTCACGCCGCTGTTAAATGCACGAGGTTCCGGCGTCAGAGTTTGTGCCTCAGAAGTTCGTAACACTGGAAACAATTTTGTTTAAAACGTTGGCTAGGATTGCCATTGTTTAATTTTTGCAAATTGACTTCAAGAAACCTACAATAATTGTAGGTTTCTTGAAGCCAATTTTCAATTATAGATTAATGCTTTTAGCGTTGAATTATGTACCACGCCCTCTTAAGGGGTATCCCTAGTTAGGCTGCGTTTGTGTGTGTGTGGTAGAAGCGGTAATAGTGTCGCTGACAGACGTATGTAGTGTATTCTCGCTAGAGATGATGTTATAGGCACCGCGAAAATGTTTTGTGCCGACATACACTTGTAAACACTGTAGTTTCTTGCAACACATATGATTCGATGATATACTTCTGCTATCTGCAGACCAAAAACAGGCATCAAATGTTACAATATCGGGATTCTTATTGGCTCAGGCAAATAGGGTAACAGCTCCAAGTACAAGCTAAAGCCAGTAATCTTCTGGTAAGCTGAACGTGTGTTGTCAAGTTATCAAGTTTTCCAGTGATAAACAATCATCTCTAATTACCGCCTAATTACTCAGCTGACGTACAATGCTTTACAATTGTCCTTTTTTTCCTATGGGACTCTAAGCGGTGACCACTTTGTTTTATTTATGATGAGCATAGTTTAAAGTCTGACGCTTGTTTCTATATAGTTGTGTTTTTAGAATCCGGTTGTTATTTTTCGAGATACGACAGTCTGGAAAAGTCATTTTTAGGCATTCTTATGTGGCAGAAATGAGGTTTATAATAAACGTGCTGGATTTTTAAAACTATAGCGACATAGTTTGAAGTGTGTAATCTTTTCGTAGATATATAAATGTAATGTGTGTTGAATAGTTTCGTCAAGAAAAGATAGTCTTAATTCGCTGCAACGCATTTGAAGTGTAGGTAGGGAGGCCCTTTAATAATTACACTCCATCCATGTGCGAATTGTTTTCTTCTCATACATTGGCACAATTGGCACATGTGGTATAGATTTACAATAAAAGCAAATTGGAGAACACACTGCAACACATCTGAAGCGCGTGGGGGCCGCACGGACTCTAATTTGCGGAAAGTGGCAGCGTGGAAATCCTTACTTGCACACGCCTCACACAGCCTCTAGACGCATGTCACTTATCTGGTGTCCAGTAGATCGCCTGTATTCAACATTTGACCCTATTATTTTATGCATTTAACACGAAGGCCTGCTTACATGCCTATAAGTGGAGATATTTTGGTCAGAACTTAACATCTATGGGTTTAGCGCTGTCGATGGGTGATATGACGTGAGTGTGCAGCAGCACCGTAATGAGCAGGGAGGGAGGGGTGTGGAGATCCCCTAGAAAACCCGCCAACCAGCGGCATCGTCAGGCACGATTCCCACATGTGAAAATCCGGGGACCGACCGCACCTAGGTGGGAGGCGAAAGGTTTGACCCCTCGACCAGCGCGGCCCCTTGCTCATCGTACATTCTAAGATTTGTTATGTACTATACATAACCATTAAACTACCAAATTTGTAAACAAAACTGACACATCTAGGCCTATGTGGTTCGGGATAAAGTGAGCAGTTTTGAAACCTTAGTTATTTTTTTTCCTGTCTGATAATTCATAGTTCCCTGTCACTTTTAATATACTTTAAAAATTAGTTTGTAAATTTGTCACACGTGCGTATATAGGAGCGCTAAGAAAGTAGGTATGGTAGAATAGTTTCCTAGACATCCATGGAAGCACTCCTAGATTTTTTTATAAAACAGTAAGATGTATTCTGAAGTTAACATACTTGTAATGTAACAAAAATGTAATAGTTTGTATATTTTCAAGGCGGAAGTATAGTAACTGCCCCATACTGCATTTAGATTAATTACTTCCTAAACATTTTAGGCAATTTTTTTACAGTGTAAACAAATTAACCTAAGTAACAATCGGATTGTATCCTACACAAATATTAACGTTTGAGGTTGTAATAAATAATATTAATTAATTACTTTTCTATACACCAAGGTGTTCAAAGTGCTCACCACGTATACTGGCACATTATAAAAACATGGGTACAATCAAACTGATTAAAACTGTTGTGGACTCTGCTAACAGGTTCTTCGTAATGGCTGTTCATTTTCGTCTATTCGTCTCTGCGCACCCGTTCTGCGCAGGACTACTTTCCACTCTTTTAAACAACCCCTGTGGTAATTGGTTTAGATTAGGGCCTAGTTTACATTAGTTTAGGTGGTAGTTTAGAATATTAAAAAAAACTATGTTCTAATTCAAAGGTCCCGTTAGATTATAAAAACGACAATAACAAAAAAAAAAACGGTATTTCTCCGCTACTTGCGTATGTGCAGAACAATTCGCGCGTCGTTCAAACCAGCCAATAGCATGGTGGTCTCATCTATTACTTTCGTACTCTTTGGAGAGCCCACAACCTTTCGTCAACCGACGGCCCATCGATAAATCATGAGAGGAATGCCGCGGGCTAGTTCTCCGTTCGGCCGCCGACGACTCCGCGCGCCATTCAGGGGAAGGCCTCGTGGAAACATAACTCAGAGGGGCCGGGACGACGGGCCGAAATTGAAACGCTATCATCAGTCGGTTGTCTAATTGCCGGGTAATTAATTTCTGGCGGGAGAATAGTGGCCTGCCTCGCTTGGTCGTCGTCGTCGGCGTGGGGGAGCGGCCATGTAGGGGGAGAGGGGAGGTCAGGGGTCGTGACCTGCGTGTTATCAGTCGCTGCCCCTAGCCGTAACACAAAGTGGCGGGTGCCAGGCGCCGCCCAAACACGTCGAGCTCACCGTCGATCAGCACCACGTGAGTCGGCAATTAGTGCCTTGCCATAAACTGGAGTGAATAGAGACAACATTAGAAACAAACTCCTGGTTTACATCTACCCGCGCGTGAAAGACTCGAAAGCGACGGAGCTGTAAGGTCGACTTACAGCTCCGTTGCTTTTGAGCCTCTAAAGCGTGGGTAGGCGGCGCCCTTAAATAAAATTATGTCTTAATAAAATTAACCTGTATAAATATATTAGGGGCCACGGTGGTCGAGAGATTCAGACCTCTCGTCACCCACCTATAGTCGATCCTGGTTCCCTCCATGCCATGTCCTAGTTTTCGTATCTGAAAGGGATTATTATAAAATCTAGTTTTGTCTTCATTTTTGTACAGTTGGTAACGCCGACATCCATTATGTTTGTTTTATAGGTGTTGGTGGCAGCTACGCAGGACGCTAACAGGTGGAAACAAACAGAGCACTCGAAAGTGCTCAATAAGCCATAGATACATTAATATATATATATATATATATAAAAAGATGTTCAAGTAAATATTGCTGATATTTAAGGGGGAGAGCTAGATGCTATATTGTATTTCTGTTTTTAAATATTTTTGGTAAATATGTTGCGATGTTGAGGCATAGAAGATGTTTGTAATGAATTTTGGAGATCATAATAGTGTTACATGTTCATCTTATATTGGACTTGTAATCATTCTTGAAAGTTAACCTGTAATTCGCTTGCAATGATTTTGCATGAAAAAGTATTGAGAGATTCAATTATTATTTATGTCATGCAGTTAATCAAGAATATGTCCTGTGTCTTGTCAACTAAAAACTTTTGCTAATGCAACGTGAAAAATGTAATGGCTCGAAAACCAAACTACAAGAACATTATCTAACACTCATTCGGTGATGTGTAATTTTGTAATTTTAGTTAAATATAAATAACATGTTCCGAATCACGAAACACATACATTTTAAACTGGGTCGTGTGACCAATTTGAAAACATAATCTACCGAAATCAGCATGGCCCACGTGCTATGACAAGTTGAAGACATGAATCAAGGTGCGTCATCAAAAATTATTAATTTAAATATGTATACCGCATGTAAAGTATCCTCGCCGCAAAATTTTTTTACATACGATAGACTATAAAGGAAACAAAAAAATTATTTTACTATTAGCACATTAGTTTAATAGTTATCTTAATGGTTAGGCTGAAAGACGACCATTTGTACTGGAAATTATATTTTTCTGCTTAAAACGAAGATCTTTCTTAAAGAAAACCTCGCCACCAAAGATATGTTTTTTAAAAACTTCCCTTTGTTGTAGAGCGACATTTCTTCGCTGCAAGCTGAATGGCATCAATTTTTTTTTTCAGTAAAGAAAACGATTTCACTGTGTAGCAGACGAGTCGTACTGGTTGTTTTCACGAGCGGATCCGTTCGGAAAAATGGATTCTATTAGTTGTTCAGCGCTGGCGATGTCACCAACTGTGCACACTAAAATATTTTGTAAGGTTTACAATAAATTTCTTGATACCGCACTTTAACAAAACTTTGTATAAGTACAAGGATATTCCTTGTAAAATTATTTATTTGCAAAATTACAATGATTTTCTTTCTATAGATATAGGAACACTGTAGTTGAACCAAATCACGGATTTGTTAAAAACTATATAGTTAATTTGCAATGAATGGCCTCTGTTGTGCATTTTGCTGGAGTAAAATTAATATTCATATTAATGACGTTCAAACAAGTAAGAAAATTAAACAAATGAATGTGTAAAAATATAAACAAGTCGATAGTTACGATGTAAAGTTTGTCGAATGGTAAAGTATGAAAATATGAAGGATGTAGGTTGTAATCTTCACTAATCATTTTGACCGTTGCAAATACAAATACAAATTCATACTTTGTAATGTTAGATACATATACTTTGTGTTTTTTACAAGAACAAACTCTGTAGTTTGACAAAGATTTTCGTTAGCAGTTGGGTTTTCCTCGTGAAAGTACAAAACATTCTTTAGAGTGTTAACCGGTCATTGAGACCGGAGTAATCATAATTACCTTTTCAAAAAGGAATTTGGTGACCCATGTAGCATTTTTTAATATAATATATTACGGGAAGAAGAAATATAACTGCAATTCAGAAAATACTGTAACAAACTACGACCTGTACCGCGTTGGTGTTTGACTGAAAAGTAAGTTTTAAATATTTTTGTTATTAAATGTCATTTGAGATCATCAACCAGTCTCTTACCAGGAGAGGTGAGGGAGAATTTGCTGCGAGATAATGAGCAAAATGTTTCCGAACAGCGTTGTTTCAGTATTTTAGTATGAGAGATCACATTATAAATAGAGATAGGAAATTTCGCGAAAATATTTTTGCAGCACTTTGTTTCAGTGCCTTACGTGCGCACCTGCATCTCTGCTATGTTGTCAGTGATTGGATGCCGTAACACCCAGCGTCTTGAGGTTAAACCCGCAAATCACAGACGTGATGTGTGGCAGTTATCCGTGTACTGATTGGCACAGTCTAATTAATAACGACTCTGCACAAAAACACCCTGTTAATAGCCATGAAGTTGAGCTACAGGTGTGCACGTAAAATATTTTCACCAAAAATTCCAGTCCCTATACATAAATGTCATACAAAATTTAAATATTAGTATGTCCTGTAAATGCTGCTCTCTTCATTCTTAATATTGCATAAATATATTTTTCGCTTTTTTGAAATTTCTGGAAGGAACAATTTTTAATCTTCATAGTTATGTGCCGAATTCTCACACTACAGTACATGTAATGCGGGTTAACTGTCGACGTATGCTGCACTCTGTGTAGCAAGTTTTTGTATTCGTACTGATTGTCCTAACAACACGTTGAAAGTTCAACTGTCATGCATGTGTTGTAGCACAAGATAAATATAATCTGCTGTATAATCGCAGATTTAACATTTTTTTCTCAGAATTTCAAAATGATAAAAAAAAAAGTAATGAAATGCAATGTGGTGACTGCTTTCCGAGCGCTCAGTGATATTGCAGCGAACACTGTTTGCAATTAATATTTTTGTGTATGTATTAATGTTCTTAAATCTGTTCCTGTCTCTCTAGTTTGACTGTGTTATATTTTTATACCATTCGTATGCATTTACACATCATAGCAGTAATAAATATGGCGATATTATTGCCAGCTTAAATTTCTGTTTCAGGTACGTGTCACGTGTGGTGCTCTGTTGCTGCGATATGATTGGTAAGTTACGAACAGAGATGGCAGAAATCACTGGTTCTACACAAATATGGGATAAAACTACCAAAAGTCTATAACATATTCAATGAAATCAGAGTTTAGACACAAACATATTTTACTCTCATTTATGCAGGAAACAGGACAGGTAAGTTTTTACAAACTTTTCTTAGGCATATGTTATCCAACAGAAAGTATGATTATAGTATCACAGATTTTTTTTATGAAAATAATACTACATTAACATAATCAGTGCCTTATGAGCACATCTGCAGCTTTGATTCGTGTCCAGTGACTGGATGCTTTTAACTGTCAGTTAATCACAGACGTGTGGTGTCGTCACAGAATATTTAGTAATACAGAAGTAAAATAGAGGGTAAAACAACAAACTCAAGTCACGCACGCCAGCAAAATGGCTTGCCTGGCCGGCAACATGGCGGAAATACCTACTGCCAATCAGCGTAAGGCAGCTGCCCTGCTTGCCGGCATTCAAGCCAATAGGAAACCTATAGTAACAAACAGGAGCCAAACATACACGGGGATGGTATCAACAGCCTCGGGCAGCCAATCAGCGGCGAAATTCGCCCGTATCAAACGAGCCGCCACGTCACTTCACGTCTGTATTACTATTTAGTCTGTTGTGTCGTAGTAACCTTCTTCTGAACGAAAAAGTCAAATGAGCGACGGCTCTGCACAAAAAACTCTCCATCAATGTCCTTGAAGCAGAGCTGCAGATGTGTACGTAAGGCACTGAAACAAAGTGCTGCAAAAATATTTTAGCGAAAACTACCGGGCCCTAGTTATAGCTTATATTAAAAGTATTTTTACTTACCTAGAACCTTGCACAAGCTAGTGTGGTGTCTAGTACCGTTTAATGTTGGCTTAGACAAAGTCTCTCGTGGTTTACGAAGTTGGGGTCCAGAAGTTCCGATTTTTTTATTCCACGACAATCCGTCGAATTTATTCGTAAATATTTATCCGATTTTTTTTTTCAGTTGACACAGTGCAGTGGCCATGCGTGGTTGTGTTTCAAGGGAAGTATTAGACCCGACTATCACTATGAGCACGTGACCGCCTGGATGAAGGTGTTTTATACGTGCGAAGCCTGGAAGTGTGTAAGGACGGTACATCACGTGTGTCATACCTCATCCTGGCCTCTAAGTGCAAATCACTGAACTGACACAGTTACGTATATTAGGTCCTGTATTTATGTCTACAGTTTAGTTTAACGCTGCAGAAAGTGGTTCTTTTTACGTATCAAAATCTTGTTGCAGATTTTCAAAACCCTTATCTTGAATATTACGTCATAAAATGATAGGTTCACCATTGAATATCTCATACAGACGAGTTGTTGACGAGAAGACCGCACGCTAGTTCTGTGATTTCCACCTAGAGGCTAGGGAGAGGCGTGGTTAGTAGAGCCCACGATTCCTCGCGAAAAGAAATCTGCAACAGTTTGTTTCAACGCCTTATGTGCACATATAAAGCTCTGCTCTTATTGACAGAACGTAATATTGCTAGAGACATGATTTATTTCGCGTATTGATTCTAGGTCAGGTTGAATGTCAATATTGTATACTTCACTATACTTCTTCTGTAATGGACGACTTGAAGTACACGCCCCCTGACGTCACCGCAGGGGAAAAGTACTGTGGGAAACAAAGCTTGTTTACAAACATGCTGATTTGTTAGTTGGTAATTGCAGAAAGCTAGGGTAAAAAATATTACCTTCAATTTCATGGTTAAGATACGCAAATATATAAGATTAATGTTTACCTGAAAAAAAAAAAACAGCAAATTCCAAACAAATAATCAATTTTCTTGACGTACATCTCATCCGGGACATGTGAAGTCAAACAGCTAAATGAAGGTTATGTTCGGCTGCGGTATCCATGGAGATAGGAATTGTATCCCACACCCACGGTCGTAGAAGAACAGGTCTGGACAATCGCCTATCTAACAACGTATTTTGCTTGACCCCCTTGTTGTTTGGCTGTAGTTCGTTAAGTTATCGAGATTGTTGTACTTTTTGGCGCTGTTTTCCGGGTGGTCGGACTCAAACTCTGTCCACTTTTTTCCATTGTTAAATTTATAAAGTAAATAAAGATTGCTGGAGCCTTTTCTTAAATTTGTGAGCGAAGAAAGTATTTCATACATTGATAAAAAATACGTTTTGATAAATTGTTTATCTTAGCGGAAAGGAAGTGGGCGGAGTTTAGTCCAACCACCGTATCATCAGCGCCAATAAAACACAATATTCTCGGTAACTTGGTGAACTACAGTCAAACAACAAGGGCGTCAAATATCCAGGCGATTGTCCAGACCTGTTCTTCTACGGTCGTGCCATGGAGATAGGAATTGTATCCCACACCTGACTAAAGCTCCGCCTCTTTTCAAGTCGTCCATTAGGCGACATCTGTTTCAACACATATTTGACGACTGCAAGCCAGTGATAAATAAGGAAACAAGTCGTGGTGGTAACACGTGTTACGGTTAGAAGCCAATGTATATTTGACTTTGGCCAGTGTGTGTATAGGTCTGAGAAGTCTCGGCTGTTGCCAGATTAATACGCGAAATACTCATGCCTCTAATTATAGCACAGACGTGGCTCATTTGACTGTGCCAACATGAACAAGGTTACTGCGACACCACACGTCTGTGATTTGCGGATAGAACCCTAGACGCTGAGAGTTATAAACAACCAATCACTGACCACAAAGCAGGGCTGCATATGTGCACTGAAGGCAATGAAACAAACTGTTAAGAATTCTTTTCGCGAAAAATCGTAAGCTCTAGTGGTTAGGGACCCTCGTTTTTCGCGAAAAGAATTTTGTCCCAGTTTGTTTCAGTGTCTTACGTGCAGATTTGCAATTTTGTTTCGTGGTTATTGGCAGCGTGTCTATGTGAAGAGCCGTGTCTCATTTGTCTGAGCCAATTACAATACGTTCTGCGACGCCGCACGTCTGTGAACTACCGGTAGAATCCCAAGGCTCGTGAGTTCAAATATCCAATCACTGTCCACGAAGCAAAACTGCATATGTGTCAGCATCGAACGCGTAAAATATGTCCACCCAGACACGGCCACCTTAATACAAGGTATATTTACTAAAGCCGAATACAATAGAGAACAAAACCGGACACGACCTATCCTTTGTTGGTGATATACTTGCAACGCTATACATCTACGAGGCTAGAAGGTTGAAACTTAATGGCCCAACATTAAAATGTATCACTTTCGCAGTATCTGCTTCGCGGTATTGTTAATATATTCTTTAAATTTAAAATTATCGAAGTAAGAAACCTTGATTATACAATTAACGGTATCAAACACTTCAAGTTTAAATTATCAGATTTGTAATATTTGAATTTTTTATATGGTATCATACGATAATGTTAGCACTAACAATCTCTGGAGTACTGCCGTCAGTTGTCGACGCGAACTGTATCCCTGTCCGGCAGTGGCGTATCGTGGTCGTGTTCCAAGCCGTGCGATATAAGCTCTGTCTGTACGCTTTGATCACATGGACTCATTGTACCGGCCTGTCGTAGCCAATAAACATGTGTTGTGTAGACCGAGGTGTATTATTGGAGTATACCTTCCTCGACTCTTGTACGCTGCAGGCTGTGGAGTGTATACCTTCCCATACCAGTCTAATGTTCCACAGACAACTCAGTTTTGAGTACAGTCATCGCTTAGCACCGCATACCTTGGAACACGGCCACGATACGTCCCTGCTGTCCGGTATAGATCTTTATAATGTATTTTCTAAAATTTATTGGATTACAAACCACAAAATAAAGTACGAAATTAAAATACAAACAAAGGGGTCGCTGCTGTATATAAGACATTACCAGTATTTTCAACAGTAGAAAACATTTTAACTCGAAACTTATTAAAAAACTAAAATATTTTTATAAAAACTATATATTTATTTTACTGTATTTTTCACGGTAAATATTATATTCAGAGATGATTTATCACGAGAACACTTGGACTGTTTTCTGGGTTTCAATGCACGTTCAACTTATCAAGAGATCACTGACTTTCGCCTGTGACTGAGCCAATAGGAATTCCGGTATTGTGTTATTTAAGGTCTGCAATTAATCTGCAAGCGCTTGTTGTTGGCACAAAAAATGTTCGCGATTTTACATAATTTCTAATTATAATAATTAAAATTAACCGCTTAGTTATGCAATCATACATAAACACAGTGGGGATATTGTAAAAAGCACTGCTGATGTGTTCTAGAAACTAATAAATAAATCTTAAAAAGTTGTTTTCAGTTAAGATATTGAATTCATAGATTTCCCACCGGTAATTCCAACAAAATTAGTATTTTTTTTTACCAGCTGTCATTACAACTTATCCAGGCGTAAAACAACTAGGGTGGCAACACTGTGTGATTCGAACGGAATAGAAACCATGCGGCGGGCGGCGAGTCTCTGGCGAACTGACGTCACGGAGATAAGAGAGATACGCTCTCGTAGTTGGTGCAGACATTTTTTTTTGTCGTGTCCTGCGGCGGCGATCTGCGGAAACCGATTCCAGGAAGACAGCGCAGATGTGACAGCATCGCGGCTTTTCCTGGATCAGTACAAACAGCCCGCCGCTCCGAGATAGTGGAGGGCCTCTCCGAGATCTCGCAGTTTCACGTCACACAGCAAACAACGTACGCGTGAGGAAGTTGAGCTGTCGCCGGAGTTCCGACACGTCATTGGCGAGGAGATCAAGGAAGCGTGTCAGCCATGTTAGGCGATTGATTCTCTTTCGAAACGTAGCAAAGTGGCAGCGGAAGTTCTTGTCATAGTAGGTATGGCATAATTGTTTCCTAAAGTTTTTATAAAACAGTCAAATATATACTGAAGTTACCAGACCAGACCAGACCGACCCCACTGGGAATCGAACTTGGTGGGAAGATAAATGGTCTGACCATTCGGCCACTGCGACCTCCTGTTACAGGTTCACCTTTACTCATTCAAACATATTTTATCGCTGCTGAAAATGGCGAAAATGGGTGTTTTGCGGGTTTTTTTACGGCATGAAAATTTTGGCGCAGAAGATTTCAAAAGGCAGAAGCTCTCGTGAGGATATTTGGTAAGTATGTAACAACGACGGAGTGAAATGGCAGGCTAAAAAAGAGCACCACGAGAGAACCCGCAATTCAGTGGCTGCGTTCACAACGACTTCCTATTACGAAAATCCGGAGTTCCACCTCCGGGATTCGAATCCAGGTCGCCGTACTAAGAGGCGTGTGGTCTGGCCAGTCCAACGTATTTCCTTTTTCGCTGATAAAAATAACTGTAGAATCATGTCATTGTTTGCGTATAACTATTTGCTATTGTAGACAAGAACAGTCCACATGTTGATTTTTGCCGTCGTATCAACGTACACCAAATGTACTTCTGCGTTTTATATATTTAGAGTGTGGTAAGAGATCTTAAGTCTGTTAACCACCTATTGGAACTTGCGTCTTTCTGCAGCGTTTAGTGGTCGTTTAATAGGGTAACCTATAGCTTTAACCCTTATTATCGCCTATACTGAACAGGAAGAAGCGCACAAGTCTCATTACATTTTCTATTACATGTGGCCTTCTTACCGCCCACCGAAGATGTTGCCCCGCCAACATTCCGGAGAACATCCTCTCGTGCTCATATACATTACTCCACAAAAACTTTCAGTTCTATCAAACTGGCTGCTTAGTTACGTCAATATTCAGCGCTAGGAAAGTGTTTAACGGAAAACTAGACTGACATCTGCTCAGCATTCCTTGCTGTCCACTTGACGCCATCAGCTTGGTGTAAATCAGGCGTTATGTCCAGAGGCCTCATTAACTGCACATAACGCCGGTATAAATTATATTTTATAGCAAAAATCTTAGCGGACTTATTTATGGTTCTTAAGTTCCTGTTTCTGACTCTTAATAGTTGTTTATTATCGTCCAGCTCATAACTGGTCAACAGTCTATATAAAGACTGCAGCTCTTAAATACGACTAGCTTGATTTTCCAAGATATGACCTTGTACTGTGCTCTAGTTTCGCTTGGCGTGTCAGTGTGTTAAGGGCGTTTTAGTGGTCCAAAACTACTTTAAATAACTAAGTATTTTGGTGATATTCCATCCAACACAAGTATTAGAAGACTTTAAAAAAAAAAAAAAAAAAAAACAGAAATATAAATTAAAACATATATATTTAGGGTAATTGTGAGAGTATAACTTTTAACATTTTGCAGTACAACTTCCAAATCGCGAAATATTCTCATGTTGCCCTGCATCTTACAATAATTAATAGTAATGATTCCAGTACATGGTGAAGAAGTTTCTCGGAAATTCACTAAGATATTTGCGTGTAGTTATATTTTAAATTTTACGATAAAATGAAATGTAAGCGTACCCAAACATTAAACGCTGACTGAGATCAATGTATTCATACAGTTGCTATAACTTTGGTAAAAAAATTCATCCTGTGCCCACCACTGTGACTAATTAATATTATATATTTCACGTCAAAATGTATGTTTAAAGAGTATCCTATACAAACATTATTTTCTTGTTGGTCTGTGATTTTATCACATTTTCTTTGCTGTTAAGTCACAAAACTATGAAAAACTATCGAAACTCAACAAAATTTTTGGTTCTTGAATAACCTTAAGGTGGCCGTCTGCCCATGCCACCGAGTGATGTGCAGATTATTCGAGAACTACTCAGCACGTGTTAAGTTATGTCTTCTTAGGAACAGTATTCAAAAAACGTTACACACGTCTATACCATTTCAGGTCCTCCATACACCTCTAAAGTTTATTTTTACACTGCTGAAAATTGTGTAAATGCATGCTTTTATAGTAATTTTTAGGTATAAATATCTTAGTGCAAAATTTTAAAAGTTATAGGCGGATACAACACATCCCTATATTCAATTTTACGTCACGTTGGACTCGCATTTGGTAGGTCCCGGGTTCGATCCCTGGCTCCGGCCATCCTGATCTCGGTTTTCCTTGGTTTCTCGATGTCACTCCAGGCAAATTATGGAACGGTTCCTTAACAAAGGCCATGGCCGATTCTTCTCCCAGCTCCTGTCATTGTACCGACTTGTGTGTCACCGTGTATAATAACCTAGCTGTCGACGGGACGTAAAGCCCTATTACCTTACCTTCAATGTTAAGTCTTAAAATGATAGGGTCACCACAAAATGTCTAATACAGGCCAGCTGTCGGCGAGAAGGCTGCGCTCCAGGGCAGTGACGTATGCTTATAGAGGCTAGAGTGAGACGTTCCCCCGGATAAAACAATCATAATTTTATATTATTTTATACATTTATGAAACAATGCTAGTGTTGTAGACGTAACTTGGGAGTACATTATCCTCTTAGGAACAAATTTAACTCAACTATCACAACATTTCAAATTTGCGTGTTTTTAGTTCATGCACCCCCGTAAACCAATCAACATAATGAAACTAAATAATTCATATTCAAAGTACATGCCACGGGATAGGGTTTCAAATAACTAAAAACCGAATACAAAAGAGTTTTGTATTTTTTTTTTTTCAAATTTCTGAAAGTAGCAAAAAATTTTCAAATTTGAGAAATTTTTAAAATATGCAAAACATAGTTTGAATGGGAATTTTTATATGTAATGCCCTAGCCAGTGACATTTACATTTACTGTGAATTATTTCGTTTCATAATGTTGGTTGGTTTTTATAGGGTGGGGGGGAGGTGTATGAACTAAAACGTGCAAATTTTGACTTTGAAATGCCACTATGGGGAAACTTAGCTAAACAAAAATTTTCTTGTAAGACGATAATGTACTCCCAAGTATCGTCTACAAAACTAACAATGTTTCATACAAATATTAAATAACACACAATTATGATTTTATTCTCTCTGGAACGGCCTTAATGCGCATGCTGTGTCGTCCATCCGCGCTTCAAGGCATCGAACACACTGAATACAGTCACCCAGGCGCAGTCTTAAGGCGATAAAATCGTTATTTTATATTTTAATGAAATATTGTTAGTTCTATAGACGATACTTGTGAGTAGATTTTACTCTTACGAAACAATTTTAACTCTTATAGTTTTCTCATAACGGGGTGCCAAAGTCAAAATTTGCTTGTTACGCTGCCATGCAAATAGTGAAAACGAACTGACCTACTTAAACAAAATAATTCACTGTGAACTTCCATCCTATGAGCTATGCAATAAAACATTTAAAAAATCCAAAACGTAATATTTTGAATTAAAAAAAATCGCAAAGTACAGAAATGGTTGCAAATTCAGCAATATTTTTGATTAAAATACAAAGTTCCCGTTTTTTATTGTTTTATTACGTATCCCATAGTACGTTATTCCACTGTGAATTATTTCACGCACGTAAGTTAATTGGTTTTCCCTATTTGCACGGCAGCAGAACATGCAAATTTTTACTTTGACGTACCGTTATGAGAAAACTACGCCAGCTAAAATTGTTTCGTTAGAGGAAACTGCACTCACAAGTATCGTTTACAAAACTGATACTATTTCATATAAATATATAATTGTGACTTTATCGCACTTAGAGTTAATGGACGCTAGATTGTTTTTTCTTTGCGTCTGAGGCACAGAATGCGATAAGTCGAACTCCTCATCGCCTACAGGCGCGAAGGACTAAACTAGCGTGCAGTGTTTACGTAGTAACTGTTTTTCAACGGGACTTCAAACGATGACCCTATAATTTTATTTGTGGATGGTATGTGGTAAAGTCCAATGCAGGTTTATATGATCTCGTTTTACAATTACAGTCGGAATTTTCTCTGCTACAGTAGCGTGAAAAAGTCATTGTTATCACTTTTGAGGAGCTTGGTAATCGCGTTTTTTAATTAGCGGGCGGCATTTTTAAAACCATAGAAACACAGTTAAATTTGTGTCTTCTTTTCGTAGATAAACGCTTTGGAAACATTTCCAATAGTTACACAAGAAAATACTTTCCATATGACTCGTCACTGCAGTTGAAAATATACTGATAACGCATCAGGCGGTATGCCCGACACTCGGAGATGATCCTGCGTTAGATAGGACATGTCAGTATAAAATTATTGGTCAAGTTAACGCGATCAAATATTTGTTAAAATTGAATTATTTCAGTCCACTATCCTGACTTGAGTAATAATCACTTTATAGCAATTCAATAAGTTTCATTCAGTAAACATTGAAGCGGCCACTGGGAAAGTTATCGTACACTTTCTAACAAAACGCACGAAATATTAAATATTGTAGTTAGTTAGAAATCAGCTACTGATCCTGCACGACACGGAAGTAGTTAAAAAAAAAACTTTCTTAATTGTTTTGTTTGTTTAATTTGTACAAAACACATCTAGTTTTAATTGTTAATGTAGTTAAATTTTCGTTCAGGACTCTATTATTTCGTTATTTCGATTAATATTGTCAGAAGGCCTCTTTTTGGTGGTTGGATAATTTGATTCAAGGAAATATATAGAATGTTCGAAACGAAAATCTTTGAAGAAATTCGAGATATTCAGTAATTCGAAAGCCAAAATACGTCGTTATGACGTCAATATTGAATAGATTTTATTCACTACACTTGAAGGTAATTTATAGCAAAATTTAATACAGTGAAATGGTCTTTTAAATGTCTCACTGTGATTGTGTGTGTGTGTGTGTGTGTGTGTGTGTGTGTGTCGATCAGGTCTTGTGTGTGATGGCAGCCTTAGTAATTTTATTGTTCTGTCCTTTATCAATAGTAAAGCTTCTTTTTACATGTCTCCATAAACTACAGTCGCATTGAAATCATTCGCTCGCGATTTACGTTCAACAGCATGATGCAATGGTTGGTCATACCCTACACGATGTTATCGTCACTGATGACTTACGAGCCCGACTGCACAGTCGTTGTTGGATCATTGTGTTGGCGTGAAGTAGGAACGTTTATCACCCCGAGTACCTTAGTGGCGCCGTGCTGCCGTAGATGTCGTTATACGAGGGCGTGGCGGTATGTGTCTTTGTTGCCAACAGTACAGAACCATTTTCTACCAGAGAACTATGTTTTGCTGGTGTGCGTGTATGCAACTTACCGTGTGCTCATCTCACTTCTGCTGTTGACTGACGTATGTGTGTGGCGCCTGAAGGAATTGTTCAACAAATAAGATAAGTAGGGACCTTTGTTTTTCGCGAAAAGAATTTTGCCCCAGTTTGTTTCAGTGCCTTACGAGCACATATGCAATTACGCCTCTTAGTAAATTGGCAGTATGTCTATGTGAAGAGCCGTGTTTCATTTGACTGAGGCAATCACAATAACGTTCCTGCAACACCATACGAGTGATTTGCCGGTAGAAATCCAACGCTCCTGAGAGTTAAAATAGTCTATGAATGAACACGAATCAGAACTGCAGATATGCACGTTAGGTACCGAAACAAAGTGAGGCAAAATTCTTTGCACGAAAACAAGGGTCCTTACATATAAGGTCAAGTGTAAGGTTTCGACTATCCTGTAAAGGCCTATTCACAATTGCGATGCCCGAAGTTGTGTCCTAGGACAAGAATACACTAATTGGCGCACGTGACTCTGTGACTTCACACCAGTGTCCGGAGTTACGGTGTCTTAGGACAAGCTTGGTCCTAAGACAAACATTCATCAATCTTAACTTTTGTCCGAAGTTGTGTCTTAAGACAAGAATACACTGATTGGCGCACGTGACTCTGTGACTTCACATCAGTGTCCGGAGTTACGGTGTCTTAGGACAAGCTTGGTCCTAAGACAAACATTCATCAATCTTAACTTTTGTACGAAGTTGTGTCTTAAGACAAGAATACACTGATTGGCGCACGTGACTCTGTGACTTCACACCAGTGTCCAGAGTTACGGTGTCTTAGGACAAGCTTGGTCCTAAGACAAACATTCATCAATCTTAACTTTTGTCCGAAGTTGTGTCTTAAGACAAGAATACACTGATTGGCGCACGTGACTCTGTGACTTCACATCAGTGTCCGGAGTTACGGTGTCTTAGGACAAGCTTGGTCCTAAGACAAACATTCATCAATCTTAACTTTTGTCCGAAGTTGTGTCTTAAGACAAGAATACACTGATTGGCGCACGTGACTCTGTGACTTCACATCAGTGTCCGGAGTTACGGTGTCTTAGGACAAGCTTGGTCCTAAGACAAACATTCATAAATCTTAACTTTTGTCCGAAGTTGTGTCTTAAGACAAGAATACACTGATTGGCGCACGTGACTCTGTGACTTCACA